>JACXGI010002069.1:0-63063 GCA_016801175.1 Esox masquinongy | reverse complement strand
TACTAATCAGGCCCTGTTTGGATTTTGCATTCTAACCGTACTTATTGTGCCACACAGAGCCCATGTCGGATCAGAGCGACATAGAGAGCCGTATTCGTGCCCTCAAAGAGGAGCTGCGTAAACGCAAGACTGTGGTGTACCAACTGAAGAAGGAGCAGAAGAAGAGACATAAAGAGCGTCTGAAAGCCCAGGAGGCCAGCCTGCTGAAGCAGCTAGAGGTCAGTGCTGGAGCATGAACTAAAGTAAACAAACTAGAGCTCCAAAATCATACAAAATTACTTTTTTATCACAAACTATGGATTTAACAACCTAAAGAATATACAGGTCTGGAAAAAATTGAGACCACTGCACCTTTTTCTTTCCTTTACAAAAAAGTTGAAAAGGTTTTGAGTGAGGAACAGAAGGGTTAAAATTAAGAGGCCACTGCAAATTGAATGCTTCTGTTCCTCACTCAAAACCTTCCTTTTCAACTTTTTTGGAAAGGAAATAAAAAGGTGCAGTGGTCACTTGTTTTTTTCTGGACTTAGATCAAATGTATGTACATTTGACGTAGATCAAATGTACATACATTTAACGCAGTTCTATGGAATTGCATGATTCTTTGGGTGCTTAAATCCATTGCTTTTGTTAATACTTCACTTGATGTAAGCTGTAGTTCTTCCACATTAGTCAACCGTCAACCCCATTGTAAAAGGTTGAGTTAGTGTGGCTTTAAGGAGGATCTGTGTCTGTGTCTCAGCCTGCCCTGCTACATTCAATGGTCAGTCATAAGAACAGCAACTTAATTTGTGATTTATCTGTTTTCTTATGTTTAGTCCTACAATGACTTCATCGAGAAGACTAAGACAGAGTTGAATAAAGAACCGGACTTGACACCCTCGGCCAAACCTCAGATCAAAACCCCCACCTCAGCCACAGAGAAACCCAAGATTAAACCCTTGCTTCCTTACAGGTACACCAACTTTAATATGAGCTGGATTCTCACTGAGAAATTGATTTAAGGAAAAAAATAACAATAATGTAATCAAGTCCAGGTCTATTGACTCTTATCTCACCTTAAGTCTGAATCAATCACTCAGTGTTAAGTTAACTTATCACACGTCTGAATTTCAGTCAGTCTCTCTTAAATCTGATGAATGGGTCTGTATTCATGAGATCTTATTTTTTTTCTCCCCAGACCCGAAACAAGCAAAGATCTTAATGTTGTCTCTGACTCTGAGAAAGCTGAGAAGACCCTTCCAGATTCTTCAGTTGAACGAGGTATGTTGGGGATGTGTAACAGGTAAAGGTTTGTCCGTAAAATCCAAAAAATACATTTGTGCCCATGCTGTAATAAATTTGTTGAATGTTTTTTCTTTCAGCTGAGCTCACACCATCTGGACTCAGTAAAAACATCTCTGGGCACGAGGACTCTTCAGATGATGACCCCCCTACAGTCACCCAAACTCCAATGAATAGGAGTCCAGAGCACACCAACGGTCTGAGTGGTCTCCTGTCCCCCGACATCCTCCCCAGCCTGCCCTCTGTTGGGGGGCTTCCCCTGATGGAGCCAGCCAGGCTACAGGCCACCGGCAGTGGGGATGAGAGTGTTGTCTTGGAGGAGCTGGACTCTTTGAAGTCTGAAGGATCTGAGCATTCTCAGTCCCGCCCTGAAGACCATCTACTCAAACTTGAATGGGGGCCAGCTTCCCAGCAGTGCCAGTCTCTCTCAGAGCCTGCCTCCCCAAAGAATGGAAAACAAAGACTTTCCCCAACAAGCAGCCTCGATGATGATGAGGAGAAATTTGCAAATTCTTTATCCCCCATCAAAGAGCAACCCTACATCCCAGAAGCTGAAGTCATACCATCAAAGGACATTTTAGCTGCGGGTGAGGAGACATCTCCTGCTCCTTCAGCTGATGGTTATCTTGAAGACTTTGAATCATCAGTGGATTTGTCACTTGGGGAGGATAACCAAGGCTCCAAAGCTACCTCACCATCCTACCAAGACACTGGGGACACTTCACACAGTGCTGAAGAGGAAATCGTTGAGGAACTGAGTGAAAGATCCGTAGCCACTAGTGGTAGCCCTCGCTCTGAACGAATTCTGGACCCGAAGAGACAGGACCCGATTGTTTCCCAGGAAAATGTCATTAGTTCAACCCACTACCCAACAATCTCTCCTTTCCAGACTGTACCTTCTCCAGCTCTTGATGAAATGCCTAACTTTACCATTGGAGACAGGGTTTTAGTGAGCAATGTCCAGCCCGGTACACTTAGATTCAAGGGCCACACCAGCTTTGCCAATGGCTTCTGGGCTGGAGTAGAGCTAGACAAGTCAGAGGGAAGCAACAATGGCACATACGATGATGTGGTCTACTTTGAATGTCCAGAGGGCCATGGCATCTTTGCTCCTCCGGACAAGATCTCCCATCTGCCGGAGAGGTTTGAGATCTATGTGGACAGCACAGAGGATGAGGACTCTTTTCTTGATGACCAGTCTGACAATGAGCTGAAGAAATGTGACTTTGAGAAGGAGATGCATGAGGAGGAGACAAATCTGGGAAATAACAGCCAGGTAACATCTCACATGAGTTCTGGAGGAAACAAACCTACAGATTTGAGCGATGGTCCTGCTGAACGACCAAAAAACCTGACCAATTCACACGAGGTCAAAGAGGCCGATTATCCAATGTCCAATGGTAGAACAAAGACCATCATCCTGGACCTTGAAGACGTACCTACCAGTCTCTTGATTACAGATATACAGGGCAAGATTGCCTTGGGGAGGCAAACTCTGGATGAAACCACTACCCTCATTGAGAGGACAAGCCTTGATGCCCATCGGAAGTCTACCTCAGAGCAAACCGATTTGGAGAGAGACGCCCTCAGTTCTTTTGCCGATAAGCTCCTCAACACCTTCATGAAAGATGCTGTGAAGCAGTTCACACAGATCAGAAAGGCCAAAGAAGCAAAGGTAGCGGCTGCTAATCAAATGAAAGTGGACCTTTTCAATGGAGAGGAGGGCAGGCAGACTGTCTCCCAATCTCTGTCTGTAGAACAAGGAGATGGTCTGCCGTTCTTCCTAGAGTCAGAGCCTGATGAGCAACTCTCATCCCCAGAACTTTGCAACCGACCGGTAAGTTAATCTGAACTCTGTTGTAGTATAAATTACTGTCTCCTCCAAAATAATGAAAAGCTTAGAGCACATTTACAGTTAGATATTAGTAATTTAGCAGACGCTCTCATCCAGAGTGAATCACAAAACCAGTTGGGGAACAGCAACTCAATGACTCAACAGACAGCAACCGATTAGATAATGGCCCAATGCTTTAACCTCCCTAAACTCCTAGTTTTTTAGCCCAAATACCCTGGAGGCTTCATCTAGTTAATGATTAAACAGAACTGATAAGGTGACTGGGGGAAAACACACCAATAATTTTGTTTATCAGCACTGTTGATTACCATTCAGTCTTGATTCACCTGAAAAGACCCCTTTGGGGGTTTGTTTGAGTCCCAAGGTCAAACAACAACTTGGCTTGGCTGAAGAGACCAATGTTGACAGAAATCCAATTTAATACGGTGCTCTATTTTTCTTACTTTTTGTAGATTTTCACCGAGGTACATTTCTTTATAGTTTTTGAAGTATATATAAACTTTAGTATTTTAAAAAAAAAAGAAAATATCTCTATATATAATGAATATAGAATTGTTTCACTGTAAGTAGCTAATGTCTTTCTCTCATTCCCCGTGTCTGTAGGAGAGTCCAGTGTTAGGAGCCAGTGGTCAAGAGGAGTTGGCTAAGCGTCTAGCCGAGCTGGAGCTGAGCCGTGAGCTGCTTGATGAACTGGGGGATGAGCAGGACTGGTTTGATGAAGACTATGGCCTGAGCTCTCGTAGAGAACTGCAGAAACAAAAACAGAGGCAACAGGAGGAGGAAGAGGATCTGTCTACTGGCTCAATTGCAATGGGAGACCAGGCGAAGTCCCCACCCAGACCTGAGCTGCCTCTGCAGCCCAAGCTCCCTGAACAGCCTGCCATGGTTGTGCCCCACTCGGCTCCCGAGGTGGAAAAGCTGGTCCACGCTGCCACCCAGGAGATTTGGGACAGATGCAAACTAGGCCAGGGTACAGAGACCCTACCTTGTCACCCAGTCCCGAAGCCTTCGGAGGAGTACTTGGGATGTGATGCCCAGGGCCTGGATCAGGAAGGTCAATGTGTTCGCAGTTACAGACAGGTTAGGCCACATTTGAAATGGATTTGCCACAAATGTTTATACTATATGAAATCATTAAGAACCATGCTTTTATTGTAATATGTCCAACAACCCAACCTTCACTTACCAACTGCAGGCAGTGTATGACTTAACATGGGAGATTATCCAGGAGGTCTTTGCAGAGGATCCTAACGCCCATCAGCCTCAGTGGGTGAAGCCTCGACGCACAAACTCCTCCTACTTCCACCGAGTAAAGAGCACTAAAGATATCACAAGAGTTAAGGTGCGTTGGCCATGCTTATGGTGCTATTATTTAAAGTGGATTACTCTTTTGGTTTTATTTGTAACTTCTAAGGGCTTATTCACACTACTGGAGTCTGATTGAGATTAGGAAGACTTTCTGCAATATTTGCATCTGCAATAAATATTTTTATTGCACCACCGATCACCACTGATCACTGCAGTATGTATATTTTGTGTTGCCATATATGATTGCCCTTTACTTATTTTTAGACTGGGGGCCACAATTTATGAAACCATTAATGCTTTTACTTGAAAATGTCATGACAACCATTTTTTATGGAGGATAAAGGAAATGATTTCTGAACAGTAGCTGTCGAGGTTACACGCTCATATATTAACTGTGAATTAATTTTATATTGAATTATTAGCCTTACTCCCCCTATGTCAATAACTATTTGTGCAAAAAAAGAGTCAAAGTAAGCTGAAGTAATATTGGCGTAGTATTTGTCCTCAATTCAACATTAACTAAATTGTTGTAAAGTTAAATTAAAAAATTAAACTGTCACATTCCCTCTAATTGGTTGAATGCCCATTGGGTTAACTATGCAAGGTTCCCTTTGATATTTTGTTAAAGCCTACTGGAGGTTTTATTAACTGAGTTATAATGAATATACCTAAGTTATATTAAGACTAAGAAAAATAAGAGGTCCAGTGAGTGATATGATCCATGTATAGGGGCTTATTAAATACAAAAATTTCTGACCATTTAAAATAGTGTAAATAACACAAATTACCTCATCAGGCATAACAGTTCATCTTTTGTGATTAAACCTATTATAAAAAATGTTATTACGAAATGACAGTGTAAAAATAAAAATAAGGTTTTATTATACTTATACAAGGCAAGTTCTCATCCTCTTCACTCCACTTGCTGCAGTCTTCTTGCTTGCTGCTGTGTTCTTGTCAACACCAGTGTAAAATAGCTCGGTTAGCAAAACAGTGAACATGGTCTAATGAAAGGAAATTCCTTTGTTGTTAGACTGGGCACGGGCTTGGACTTCAACTCTGGCTTATACTCATAGAGTTTGGGTTGGACCAAGCTTGATTTTTCTGGCTGGTTGAGAACTGCCAGCAGCCCGCGGGACCTGCAAAGAAGAACACTGCCCTATATTGTAATCACATGAGAGATGCAATAATGATGTCTAGATTCAGAAGTCAACATCCTCTTTCGGCCTCATGTATAATCAGACACTGATACATTCACCAGAGAAGCTAATGACATTATTGACTTAACTAGCTAAGTAGGTTAGCAAACTAACTCAACTTCCTCAGACACAAAGGGTTTGCTTAGGTTGTTTCTTAAAGTGGTAAAAATACTGCACCAAATATAAGACTGTTTGGAAATCAGGCAGGAAGAAGCTGCTTTGTGAATAATGTTAGTTACTAAATTAGCAACAGTAGCTAGCTAGCTTTTGGCAAAACATATTTAATTTTTATATATAACATATCACGTTATGTTGAACAAATCATGTTATTTTCATGATTTTCTTTCATTAAGTCACCAAAAAAACACGTAAGAAATACTTCTCCTTGGAAATAGTGTGTGGACCTGGTCTACTGCAGAGAAAAGGATTCTGATCAGGTAGCATAGTGAGCATCCAGTAATTGGCGATTTTTAGTCTTATATTCTAGCTGTAATGCAGAGGTTTGGTGACAATGACATGAACAAATATTAGGGATGTAATCCATATAAGCATCTACTGTGTTTTACGTCAACATTGTGCAAAATACACATTAATAATGGCTTAAATCTAGGCTAATATTCCTGGAGGGCAATGAGGCAATTTATTCCTTACTCCATGCATGTTTCCATAAGATTTCAATTGTTTGGGTGGATTGTCATTAACCTCTTTGCCTCACCTATATCAGATTTTGGCAGTGTCAAGTTCCGATGAGTTCCGTTCACAAAGATGAATAGAAACATGTTATTTAAATGTTGTCCCAATTACTGTCACTAAATGTGAATGAGCCCTAAGATCACATTTCATCTTGCCTTCCAGGCCTTCATCACCACAGAGGTGTTGAGGCTGTATGGCCTGAAGAAAGACCGCAACCAGAAAACAGACTGGCAGAAGATGCTAAAATTTGGGAGGAAAAAACGGGATCGAGTAGATCATATTCTGGTAAGGGCGTTGAACAACTAAACTTTAGGATTTCCTCATGATGACATATTTTACAATTCAGAAAGTCCCTCATATTATTAATGGATACATATAAAGTGTACTCTGGTAGTTAAAAGGTAGTAAGTCTTGTGTGTTTTGTGTGTATCCAGGTACAGGAGCTTCATGAGGAAGAGTCGCAGTGGGTAAACTATGATGAAGATGAGCTCTACGTGAAAATGCAGTTGGCTGACGGGATCTTTGATGCATTGATAAAGGACACAGCAGAAGTGCTCACACAAATTCAACAGAAGAGATCAAAAACAGTTCTTTCCTGATATTTGCAAATGCTTCCACCATTCCCTCCAAAAGCCGATGTGCCAATGATCTTGAGACACCTTCAGTTCAGTGTAACCAGTACCACTGGGCTACTGCTTTGGACCTGCTAATTTTGGATTTACCGTACTTTTTACACTGAACGTCTTCGATCCAGCCTTTAACCAACATGTGGTTCCTGAATCTCTCGTGCCGGCTCTTTTCATTTCTCGTCAAAGATGGAAAGGACCTTTTAGCATTAAGTTAACCAATGCTGCTAAATGTACACTTCCGTGAAAAGCTCGTACCTTATGTGATGAGGACGTGGGAATTTTCACAAGACAACACGTCATCATTGATAAGCAGGCTGGATATCTTAAAACAGGAGATTCACTAAGAAGTATGGAAGAATCACAGAATTAATACGATTTTCTTTTATGTGAATGTGTTAAACCACATCTTTAGTTTCCAATATGTGATAGTTGTAATATTGAAATTATTTGATTAAGAAAACCATTATTACCATTACCATAATTTGTCTGTTGTCTTGCTGTTTAGAAACATATACCTGTAGCAACTGACGAAATATCAAAGCACAACAAGAAATGTAAATGTGGACATATGGGCAATATATTGTATAGGGATCTTAAAAGGAATGTTCTTGAAAAGAAATGCAAAGATACCTGTTTGTATTTAATATTTAAACAATTCAATATTGGTAATTGATGGGTTTAAATACTGTCAATTTTCTCAATTTTTGCCTATTAACTTGCCTCCGCAATGAAAACTGATACCAAGAGGTTCTACCTGGTTAGTTTAGAAACCTTTAATTCTGTCATGCTGGATTCAAGCCTTAAGATAAGCCTATCCTGATTCAGTTAAAGTGCCTCTTTTGTTTTGTATTACAAATGGCCTCGCTCAAGAGCAACAACACAATTTACAGACCTATGTTGTTGGGTCTATTCTTATGGACCTCCTTTGAATGTTATCTACTGTAATCTGTATTCTATAAATACCTAATGGACAAATTTTGTTTCCCAATTTGGTTAAACTTCAGTCTGCCTTATTCAGTGTCTACCTAAGCTTACACTTAACCAGAGAACACCAGAAGTCCCCTATTTGAATGTCTGTGTATCAATATATAGCATTATCAATAGTTAGTACCTACTATAGCTTAGAAACACTTGCTTCTATGGCATTATGCCTCAGAGTAACATTGCATCATCATTGCACATCTGACAGTACTGTAATGAAGTGTGTTCTGTTCTCTCTGTCACGTACACAATGGCTTTCACATCACAGTAGCAAGGGTGAGTCATGGATTGATATGCCCCAGCATTCAACAACTACACTCAAGGGCTTATACTGTCTTCCATGTTCAGTCATTACTTCAGTCCAGGAATACTGTGATGTACAGATGAATTGAGGATGCACAACAATGAACATTAGATGTAATGCCTGTAAGCAAAGTGACCTTAATGGTTGAAATGAAGTAAGGAAGTTTTGCCTACCAAAATGCATTTCAATACCACTGTTCTTTTAATCAGGAGGAGGAATAGAGAAACTATCTGTTGTTAGAGCATATTTGAATATTTACCTTCGGTACACCTTTCTTCATATTCCAGTCCCAGCTATGTGTAATGTTAAATTGGTGGTGTGCTTAGTAGCTAGGAAATGCATTTCTGTAAGGTTGTGTTTTTCAAAACCTCCCACTAGAATGGCCTGGAAAAATCTGTGTTGGTTGTATCTGGGGGATGTAATGTTCCATTCATGACTAGTCAGTATTTGTTGGTCGGATACATTGTTTTATGTATGGATCATCATACAGGCCAGCTTTGTAGCCTTGTGGAAAGTCATCGGATCACAGTGTAGCTTATGTTTTCAGAACCTCTTATATGATAATGATTAGTAGGATTGTGTTGGCCCTAGTTTTGAGGACAGGGACTCAAATTATACTAGGCACAAACAATTTAATTATCAAGTAGACTATATGCATCTTAAGTAAATAACTATTTATAATAATGTACAACTGAGCAACGCAGGTGCACTTGAAGACTTGTACATTGTTTAATGGAGTGTAAATATACAAGAACAGCTTCTATTGGATCTGACTTACTGTTGAACTTGGAAGATTGTTGTAAAAATAAATATTGTTCACTTTGCGAATATGTATATAGTATACATATATATTTGTTAATTAAATTGAACTTTGAAATTGTAAATAAAGCTTTCATTATTTCCAAATGTAAAATGTTGTCGGCTGCTGTGACCTGCAGACTCACTACTAGTGAGTTTTCTTGGCCAAATATGGTTTCTTTTTTCACCCATTTGTATTTAGATTTGTCTGATAAGTCATTTTAATTACAAACATTGTTGCAGGAAGTCTTCACTATATCCTTTTACAACCTGAGTCATAACACGAACTCATCAAAGTTTAGCCTTCAATGTACAGTAGCTGGTGGAAGGAGAACAAAAGCGATAAAAACAAAATGTGAAGCGTTCACAGCGCCTTCAGTAAGTATAAAGACTCATTCACAAATGTTGCTTCCCATGTACTAAAGTATTTAGACCATTTGCCACACCGAGTCCTGTGTATTTTGATCATCCTTGATGTCTCCCGAACTTGATTTGAGTAATTCGCTGATGCACCCGATCCAATCTGATTCTGATAGAGCTGAAAAGGATCCGCAAAGAGGGCTGGTAGGCATCCCCAAGACATGAAGCTGTTAGCGCTCTCATTATTGGGTATTGTAGACTGATGACAAAAATGAATCAGTCATTAAGTCTATAACACAACGAAATATGTAAAACGTGAATGCGTCTGAATTCATTCCAAACGTATATAGCTATGGCAGAATGATATTTAGGGATTTTGAATGGGATGTTTGCATTTTAATTTGGGAGAACACCGCATCTGTCACGGGAACTGATATTTAGACAGAAGCAGGTGGTAAGAATCGACTGGCTAAACAGTTTGGAATAGTCATGCAAGTCACAACTAAATGTTGAAGTACATGACGATTTTTGATGGAAGAAAAACTTATTCGGCCAGGCTTATGGTGTGCCGGAAGTTAAAAACAAATGCATGCATTGCAGACATCATTATTTTCGGGACCGTTAGGCTACGTACATTATCGAAGTACATTCAGTGTCCAATTGGACAATCTAGAACAGGGTTGGACATGATTTCTTTCATACTAGCATGGATTATACCAGATGTCTGGAAAATTGCACAGGGAAGTTGGTCCATTCTGACACGATGGCGGCATCACGCAGTTGATGCAGATGCTTCCTCGTCAAGTAGATTTTTATGCCAACTTGATATTTTCTATTTTCAAGTCTTTCTTTGTAAACCCTACACACTTGTGTGTGAAAACCCCAGAAACGGCTGATTCAAAAATTCTATAACCCACGCTCCTGGCAAAATTATCACTTTTTTTCAAGGTCACTTTTTCTGCCAAATCGAACATTAAATGGAACAGTAACAGAACGCTTCTAAACCTGTCTGCCTGTTTTATATATCACGTCACGTGACTAACTATCAATTTTTATAAAATTGTTTGTGTCTAAAAATGCACATAAAAATGTTATTTACAAAACTGTTTTGGTGGCCACATATTGAGAGAGAATGAGAATGAGTTGCCAAACCTTTTTGTATCTGTTTATGGGAATTAATTGCCAATCGTTTTTGTTTTGTTGATTTTACAAAATGCTTCCTGTTGTTGAGGTCAAGAACAATAATAGCCAATGAAATATCTCCGTGATACTTGTGAATGTAGCCCTGCTGCGGTAGGTGAGAGGATGGGGGAGGGAGTTGAGTTGGACTAGTGACCAAGTGAAAGAAAGTTTCTTCCACTTTCTCATACAGTGGTTGCGTTGGTCAGAGCTGCTGGCTGTCAGAAAGAAAACACGAAGATGGCGCGGCGCTGCTGCCGTGCCACGTCTCGTTCTACAGCGAAAATATATAAGTTGAGAGAGTCATTCATATCTACGATCTTTTTATTTGTGTGTTTATTATTTCCTTTCACTACTAAAGCTGGTTTGTACACCGCTTCTGATCAGATAGTCGTCTTAACGCCGGATAATGTGGATAGCGTTTTGGTAAATTCTACGGCCGCAATGGTAGTTGAGTTTTACGCCTCTTGGTGTGGTCATTGTATTGCATTTTCTCCCGTTTGGAAAAGTCTTGCAAGAGATATTAAAGGTTGGTGTCCATTTTCCTGTAATGTATCAATGAACACATTTTAAAAAGTAGTTAGTTAGTAAAAACAATCATAATGAAAATTTATGTTTAAAATATAGATGTTACTGACCTATAGACCCGCTTATTTGTCTTCATTTAGCCTATATAACATTGTTTTTGTATGCAGCACAAGTGTATGTAGTATCGAATTTAGAAATAATACAACAATAAATTAAACAACAATTGCAGAAGAATATGTGTAATTTTGACAGGAGATATGAGAACATACTTTGTTGTTTTCCGGAGTACAGGATAGATGTCCCAGTCACCCCTCACAGAGGGCAGGCTCAATATTTGATTATTGGAGCATATGATGTGATTTAGGAGTTCGAATTATGTTCATGTCTCATAACTTCTCCTGTTTCAAAATCATTCACCTATTCCCTAATGAACAATACTTGGGACCAAGAACAAAAGTTGTTTTGACTTTTGGATTTGCGTACATAACCTGGATCTTATGGAGTAATGCATTTATACATTTTAATGTCTCCCTAGAACGTGGTCAGAGATGAAAATGCGTTCTGTAATCAGAATCCAACTAACTATAACAGGAAAATAATCCTTTACAATTCGTTTAAAATTGACAGCTGGTCCCAATGGGAACCTAACAGAGGCAAGTTGTAAGGCCTTAGTTTTAGTGAGCCCACCAGCGTCTGGCCTGCTTTCCTGCTGATCAAACACAATAGTTGTCTATGCTTGGTAGGAGCAATAACAATCAATGAACCATTTGATAGGAAAGGAACAAATGCAGTTTTGAATTTGGGATTCTTGTCCATAACCTTTATCTTACGGAGTAATGCGTTTACACATTTTATTGTATCTCCAGAGTGGAAACCTGCTATGGATTTAGCTGCCATAGACTGCGCAAGTGAAGTGAATACCCCAATTTGTTCCGGTTTCGATGTCAAGGGGTACCCAACACTGAAGGTACTTATTTTTACATTCCACCAGCCTTATTTTTTTTATTATATCATTATCTCAACTGTTTTAAAGTCAGCTCTGAGTTTTAAAAAAAGGTTTTCAAGCAGGCAAGCACAAAGGGATGGATTGATTGGCGTATTCTCCAGAAAAGTATTTTTCCTTCCTGTCCTGTTGAATACAAATGAAAGAGAATTTATATGAATGAGCTGCTACACCTGCAGTTGATTTGTAACAGCTAAGTGGATGTTAAGGGTTGTACTCTAAAGCGTCCAAGTTAGGAAGCTTGTGGCGACTTGCTAGTTGATCCTATAAACTCTCCATCTCTTCCACCGACAGTTCTTCCACGCCTACTCCAAGGCCGACTCCAAGGGTCAGGTTTTCAAAGGTAATGCAAATAGTCCTCTAATTCCAAGGCAGCTGTGGATAATACGAATGGCTCGTATGGGAGGTTTTGAACAAAAAACTGTTTCCGGCATGCTCTCCTTTTATCTGAATCCTCTGCAGCGTTTCCTCGTGATGTGAGGGGTTTACGCAATAAGCTCATCGACTTGATGGAGACCCACAAAGATCCCTGGCCCCCGGCGTGTCCCCCTTTGGAGACAGCAAGGTGATGCAGCCTCTTATCGCGCCATCACCCAGGAGCTCACATTTAACGACCATCTCATTGCATCCTGGTGAAGCATATGTTCTCACAAGCTGCTCCAAATCATTATCAGTGACACTCCAGTTTTACTGATGATGTGATTTTTTTTTCCCTCAATTCTCTTTACAAGATAACAGTAGATTAAATAGGAAGTCAATCCATCACTCAGCTTCAAATTTTTCTTGATGTTCATGATCATGAGGTCTTCCCCTCTTGAAGAAAAGAACATGTCATGTATTTTTGAGGTCACTTCTCTGATTACCTGATATCATGTTTGAAATGAAATGTACTTGATGTTTTTAAAGTCAGTGTGATCTGAAATGTTGTAGTCACCATGTTGAATGTATTATTTATTCTCTTCTCTCCACAGCAAAGCGGAGATTGACAATTTTTTTGATACTAACAATGTGGAACACCTGGCGTTGATCTTTGAGATTTCAAACTCCTATGTTGGGAGAGAGGTAAGACTTCATTATTACTGTGGCCTAGGTAACTCTGTCTCCGGTGTACATACTGCTGCAGCCGGTTAGATACCAGCCTACTGCTTCTTTTACCACATTCTATACTCACTCCTTTCCACCTCTCTGACAATGAACGCATAAAATGACCAGATATACAGCTCCGGAAAAAATTAAGAGACCACTGTTCCTCACTCAAAACCTTCCTTTTCAACTTTTTTGGAAAGGAAAGAAAAAGTTGCAGTGGTCTCTTAATTTTTTCCAGAGCTGTATATAATTGATGAAGCTATATGCTTCCCAGAGGGAATAGGAGCAAAAAGGCCTGGTTGTGGTCCAATAGAGAAATGGGGTTTAGCGTCCTTGAACATGTTTTCTGTGTATAGTCTGCAGACCATATTGACTGTGATATTGCATCAATGTTGTTTCACTGTCAACAATGTACTTGTGTGTTTAGCTGATAAAACCAGTTTTGGACCGCAGACAGGTAATTATTGGGTTGGTTTGTTATCATTCCTAGGTGATTCTGGACATGCTGCAGTATGAAAACCTAGCCGTTCGGAGGGTCCTGAGCACTGAAGAAGGCCTGGTAACTAAATTGGGAGTTACTGATTTTCCTTCCTGCTACCTGTACTATCCCAGCGGAAATTTCACCAGGCTTATAGTGTGAGTGGCTGTTTTAGTATTTGGGATTTTTTTCAGTTGTGCTTAGAGTCTGGACCCTAATGTAACTGCTCATCAAGTGTTTCTTCTTCAATTTTACAGTTAAATAGGCAACATTGTTGTTGAGAAAGGCTTTACAGTATATTCATTGTATTATCAACAGCTATCAGTAAGATGCCTTTAAACAGCTGGCCTCTTAATGGGAGCATAGGATTGAAATGCAAGTCATTATTCAATATCATAATACTTTGTATGATGATTGCTCTCACCCCGTGAATTAATCTGCTGTATCTTTAGCTTTGTTCTGCATATTTCAATAACTTGGCATGCAGGGAGAGTCTTTTTAGTTGACATGCAAAAAAGGAAATGATTTATTGCCGATTTATTCCCCCGCCTTCTGTTGCCGGGCATACAGGAGGGTTTTTAATTTCTTGTGTGGAAACAATTGTTATTTTTCTGCGGTTCACCTGCCAAGCCTTCCCAGCCTTGCCTCGCACTGCAACAGATGGTCGCCCATCACAGCTGAATGCGTGATTGATCCGGGAAGGTGGAATTGGCGGTGGGGGGGGTCATGAGCATGCCTCTCCCAGGTGAACATGGGCCAACCCCCAGTTCTCTCTGAAGCGTGCCTCTGTGCTCTGGGGACCCCAGGATGAATAGCCCCCCCTTCTCCCCCGGTCAGTTCAGCGTAATTGAATCCCAGGCAAGGGTGAGTGGCGATCTCAGGCCCGGAACTGGCATCCTCTTGCTCTCATTGGGCCGCAGGCTGGTTTGGCTGGCTGGAACGGACTGGGATGAGGGGTAGCAGTTTTTTTTTTTGTTCCACTGCCGGGGTTAGTGGAGAGGGAAATTATCAGATATGGTATCTCAGCACCAGCTGTTCAGCAGAGTAGACGGAGGACCAGATGGGTGTAAGGGGAGGACCAGGTGCCCCACCTGTGGCTCCAGTTCCCAACTCCGATCTGGAGAAAACAGGTCTGGGAACTGGCCATCACTTGTATCCTGTTCCTAAACAGAAGCTTAAAAACACATACTTACACTGAGGGTAGAAAAGACTGTTGGCATCCTAGCAGCAAAGGATTTTTCATCTGTTTCCCTGGCTAGAATCTTCATGTGGCCGCCTGCCAGTTCACTGGAAACGTATGATTCCTACCTGTGAACTGTCTGCTTGGCTTTCTTCCAGACAAAACGAGGCCCGTGTCTTTTACTCCTACGCCCTCCAGACGCTTCCCAGGGTAGTTCGGGCCGGGAAGCTGCCGCAACCGCCACTGACTGATGACCTCATGAAAAACACAACAGGGGACCAAGAGAGGCCGTTCAACAGGTAAAGGGTTTGAAGTCGACGAAGCAGTCAAGTGTCCAGAAAAACATGCTACATTGTTTGTTATCGTTGTAACCTTGGTGAGTCAGTTAGAAAAGTGTTCACTTGTGTGTGTCATCAGGTCTCGTGTGTACATGGCCGACCTGGAGTCGACTCTGTACTACTCTTTGCGCGTGGAGCTGGCTGCTCACCCAGTCATCAAAGGAGAGGCTCTGAGTGCACTGCAAGTGTACATCGCCGTCCTAGTCAAAGTAAGTTCAGGAAGTCTGCTGCTTCAGTTGAACTGACGCCCACACTGAGGAATCACCCTGCACATTTTTGTTCTGTTCATTTCTGTTATCTCTCTGATGTAGGTAGGGACCCTTGTAGCGTGGTTGGTTAAGCATGGCACTACTGTCAGTCATTCTCGATAATAGTGTCTGCCCGAGTACTGACTTGTAGTGTAGGTAGGTGGTTCCCTGGCATCAGGTGTATGCAGTTCTGTTGTCTTGCCACTAGAGGGAGAGTAAGACAGTGGTTTGGACTTGTAGGATTATCAGTTGTGAAACTGGGGTTACCTTCTGAATGAACTGCATTAGTTTTAAAATATTATGAAGATAATTTAACTTTTTTTCATCAAGTTAACAATAATGCACTGTTGCTTAGTTTCACATAATAAAAATAATATAGTATGGTAAGACATACTGATATTACCTTTGTTTCTTAAGCAGACCTTCATGCATATTTTAGGCATAGTGGATTACAGTGGGAGTGGCACATTAGGAATGACAGACGATCATGCCTAAATTGATGGCGATGGACAGGATACAAGAGGCTCTGTTGGGAATTGTTGAAAGAAAGACTCTTCACTTCCCCCGATGTATGTGCTCACCCCCCCCCCCCAGCCCTCTCTGTATTTGGAGACATACCCTAGTAAGGATTTCCTAGAACTGGGTCCCCCTCCACTCCCCTCCCCTCCTGGTCTTACCCAGAAGTGCGCCAGGGATCCTTTTGATTAGGCCCAAGACAATTACCTCCCCAGCTCTGCTCTCTTTGCAGCAGGCAACCTCCCTGCCAACCAATCTCTGATTATTACAGGCCCTCTGAGAATGAGTTGGAGGGAGGGTAATGCTGGTGTTGGTGGGGGGGGGGGTTCTCTGGCCCCCTATTAACTCCAGTTTGTTTAATCAATACCTCAAACTCCCTGTGCTATTACAGCCAGTCGCCACCACAATGTCCTTTCTGAGACTGTAGCAGAGAAAGCCGAAGCCGTAGCAGTATTTATTGACGCATGTCGAAGGCCGCTGCCTCAACAAAGGGCTTGTGTTCAACCTTTCTTTAGGGCCAGTTTGAAGCTATGCAGGCGAGTAAATCATGGGTATAAAACCACGGCTTGCTTGTGTACATATTAGGACAAAATGGAGGACGGCACAATGTCATTTAACAGTCAGCTTGATTACAGTTTGTGTTAAAACAAACTGCAGTTTTTAAATGGCTAGAGTGACTGGAGTAACTGGATTATCCTGAGAATGAGTCACTGTGTTCAGTCAGAAGATACAGCCAGCGTCACACCGGGGATGACACACCCCTGACACATTGAGCTGTCAACAGAACGGTCGGCGTGCCCTGCGCACACGCATCGGCCTGGATCTCCACCCCAGACAGGACGGGAACAACTTCTATTGTCCTGCGCTTTAATATCACTCGATTTACTGTCTTGTCGACCCGATTTATGAATCCCTACATGTATATGAGGATTAAAAAAAAGTGGATCTGGGAAGCTTGAGAGCATTACAAAAGAGGTTTTAGGATTACCGTTTCCATCCTGCTTTCTTGAAAGAAGCCTCCAGCAGTGTGGGAGGGAGGGCCAGGGAATAAAACAAGGAATTAGCGGGGTTTGAGCCCCAATTCAAGCCATCTCTCTCCTGTGGCGCGGGGCTCTCTGGGCCCATGCTAAGGTTAGTGGAGACGCACGGTTGAGGAATTCGGTGCCGGCAGTAACTCGGCCTCCGTTATACTTTGCCGGGAGCCTACTAACCATTTTTGACTTCAACGGTAAAACGGGAGGTTTTTGTCAGGCTGTGCACCTTAAAGACAGGTTTGCTGCCGCCTTCCTGCTACCATAGTGGAAACGGGGGAGCAGTCGAGAAGATTTTACTTAGTGGCACGAATGTGGGTCCCTAAGGTCGCATGGGGAAGGATTAAAAAGGGCTTTCCTGGACCAGGCAGACAGATGCATTCTCTTTTGAACGTCTCTCGGAGGAGACCGCGGTTTCTGAAGTGCTGATACTAATCGGATTTAGGATGACATATTGCCGGGGTGAAGTGGATTGTCATGGTCCAGCGAGAGGCTGGGGGAGGGTGGGCATCGGGGGTAAGGTTGGGGGGGTGTAAGGTGGTTAAGCTAGCCGAGGTCAAATGGGGAGATTCTTCATGAGGGCCATGCAGTATATATTAGCAGTGGTTCATTATACTTTAAATATTTAGCAAACCGTTTTCCATCACCGACCTCTCTGCCAACACTTCAGACAATGTGCTGCTGATTCTCCTTGCTGAACATGTTAACTTATGATTTGGGAAATGGAGACTCTGGTGGAGAACAGCGCATGCTAAGCATTTGGCTCTGGTTATCAAAGTGTATTTGGCCCAGTGTCCTCCCTCTTAAATTCAAATGTGCGTTAATGAGCTTTCTGGGCCTGGTTAGTGTGGTCCCCGGACCTGGGCCTGGTTAGTGTGGTCCCCGGACCTGGGCCTGGTTAGTGTGGTCCCCGGACCTGGGCCTGGTTAGTGTGGTCCCCGGGCCTGGTTAGTGTGGTCCCCGGACCTGGGCCTGGTTAGTGTGGTCCCTGGGCCTGGTTAGTGTGGTCCCCGGACCTGGGCCTGGTTAGTGTGGTCCCCGGGCCTGGGCCTGGTTAGTGTGGTCCCCGGGCCTGGTTAGTGTGGTCCCCGGGCCTGGTTAATGTGGTCCCCGGACCTGGGCCAGCTGGCAGATAAACCAATTGTCTTCCTCAGCAAGAGCAGCTGCAGGACAGAGGGGCCTTTTTTATCCCATTAACGCCCCACCTGTAGTACTCGATTGGCTATATGTGTCTACAAATACCCAAATACTATCTTTTTGGCTGAATGTCGAAGATTAAGAGAGCAACTCAAAGCCCATGTGGGGGCATAGGGGTTAAGTAAATCTCCAGGAGCCTATTTAAGTGGGCCTGGTGTAATGGGCATCCAGTTAAGAGTGATGAATGGAGGCCCCAGCCAGGCACCCAAACGTAGCTGAACAGATGGCTCGAGCAAATTGAAAAGACTCTGCACAAATCAAAAAAGGTGCACCTCTGGGAGGCTGCACCCCACCCCCTTCACCCCCACGGTCGGTCCAGTGTTGGGTCTTATTGATGGGTTGGTGCCCCAGTGCTGCTCCAGGAAACCAAAGGTCATAACTTGCCCAATCCAAGTCATCCGTATCACACTGCGTACTGTTACAATACCGACAGATTTACCTTATTCTTGTGTAAGGGTGTGTGTGTGTGTGTGTGTGTGTGTGTGCATGTCATTTCATTGTTTTCTACATCCTCCTCATAAGTACTCACATTTTCACCATGACTCAACAGTAGAACATTTAAAGTGACTTAAATATTCCTTTCTGACTGGGGCTTCTTAGTGCTCTGTTTTGAATTTGCGGGGGTTGCCATGACGGCCTGCTGTTTTTTTTTTGGTGTGTCCTCTGCCATTTGGGTTCAACCCAGGCCGACCTGTAGGGTCTAGTCATGACAGTATGTATGGGCTCTTTTCAGGATAGGAAGTGACTTTGTGCCTCCAGTCAGCTGGTTGTGTCACTAATTCCTCCCTTGTTTATGGCTGACACTGGCCTGTCAGCACCAGCCTCAGACACAAGGCACTGGGATTTCCTCTCTTGCCCCCCAGAGCTGCCCCCCCGTTAGTCGCGGTGTCATGTTTCTACACAGACCATGTTGTCTTGACAACTACAGAGGTTAGAGAAAGAAAACAAACGATTCTTGAGAAACAATCCTGACAAATTCTCCGGGGACTTATCTGCTGTCGTGTTAGGTGGTCAGTGGACAAACAAAACACACAACATTAGAAATGCTGAAGACAGCAGGAACCATTTGGAACAGACTGACTTAACCCTAGACAGATTTAATGACATTGCTGATGGATTTCTGACTCATTGCCAGGTTTATTATTACACCACTAGCATAGAGTAGTGCAGGTCCTATGGAATAGCCTACTGACCCTGTACTAAACTAGTGGATTGTGGGCCATATCTAGGAGGGCAGATTAGTAGGGGCCATGGATCCTGACAAAACAAATTCGAACTATTCATTCAGGCTGTCTTCACGTAGCAAATTTATGTGACTCAAATAATACTTAAGTACTTCTGGGATAAGGAAAGTTGATTATGATGATGAAATTAACTTTGTTTAACTCTGTATTGGGCAGTACTTTCCTGGTCGTCCTGTGGTGATGAACTTGCTGAATACTGTTGGCACGTGGCTCAAAGACCAGAAGGACTCGGAACTCTCCTACAGCTCACTGAAGGATGCACTGGACAACACAGCAGAGGTGAGAGGTCAACCCACAGCCACCAGCCAATCAGACGAGCTCAAGGCAGAACGACCACCCACCATGTTGTTTAGGTGTCAGAATCTTATGCTTTCATTGTTAATTACTAAAATATACAGATAAAAGCATTACATTTCAGCATTCAGGGAAGTAGGTTTATGTGTGTAATGTAGGCACTCACGACTGTAAACTGCTTTGGATAAAAGCTCCTAAAGGGTATTAGTATTATCACAAATAAAAAACATGAATTACTTGTGCAAGCATGTGTTACAAAAAAGCTTAGATGAAAGCATGCATGCCTACGTAAAGGTTCACAAATTAAACCAGTCACTTAGTGACATCATTAGCTTTTTAGCAGCCGCATCAATGAATCAATGAATCAATGAGGAGGTATGAACCAGCTCCCCTAAGGAAATGGACTGGTGTCGAACCGTATACACACAGCGAATCTTTACTATCGACTTCGGAGTAATTCTGTCAATCACAGACTCTGCATTACTGGCCAGTGGCAGAAAGGAAATGACTACATGTCAGAAGAAATATGTTGTTTGATCAACCCACATTTCACCACTGTTTCCTCCTTCTGACCTGAATGCACTCTCACCACTGCCCATACACCACTGCCCAATATATATGTAAACAATATTAAATTCAGGGTGTGGACAAAACCTCCAGAAAGTACCCTGAGTATTCTAAAATGGTAATCCCAAAACTGCTTCTTTAATACTTTTTTTCTAAATGAGTGACATTGAATGGGAGTAATTTTTTGCAATTTGCGGCCACTTATGTCCCATATGCCAAGAGCTTGCCCTGTAAGATGCTCTTTGCTTAGTGATCAGTGTGGCCCTGTCTGGAGCAATGAGCAATGAACTATCAGTACATGTTTGTGTTTGACTAGGTCCCCAATGCTGCTCTACCAGACAGTGTAAGGTGGGTGGGCTGCCAGGGCTCCAAGCCCCATTTCAGAGGATACCCGTGTGGAATTTGGACCCTCTTCCATGTCCTCACTGTTCAGGCGAAGGAATCTGCCAGAAAAGGTAGGAAAATCACACTAAACAGCTGTTTACGCGGTAACAATGCCACTTCTGTGAATAGAACAGGGACACTTTCGGACCGTAGGTTAAACAGGTTTCCTGACTCTCTGGGGTCACTAAATATCTCATGGCATTGATCATAAGGGTAGGGGTGTCAACCCCCCCCCCCCATACCGTCATGCACACCTAATCATCACCAGCTTCCAATTGGCTCATCCAACCCCCACCGTGACAAGTAAGAATGTGTTCTCAGTGCACTTACCTGGTAAAATAATGGTAAATAAATAAATGTGACCTGTGGAACCCATTGCCACATGGGAAATTGGCCGGAAGTCAGCAACCATTCAGCCGTTTGGGAGCGTGTGCCTGGGCGATGAACCATGACACAAACGTTTCCAGTCTGTTAGAACTCTCATTGCTCTCTGGGGACAGATCCCTCTAGTGCTTTGAGCCGGTCAGAAGTGTGCAGTGTGCACGCGGAGGGCTGTTGCTTTCAACAGAAAGATATGGGGGCGGGGAGGCGGATGAACCGGACTGAGTACCAGTGCTTTGTGGGGCTTTGTGAACAAATTAGCCTGGAATGCTTAGCAGAATGTTTCACATTTTCCTAATGTGACCACACACTCGCGGGTGGGGGGGGGGTTGTTGTTTTTTGTTCTGTTTTCTTGACACCACGAGTTGAAACAGTCTTTAATTGCGGGTGGGTAAAAAGGGATTTCTTTAGATTAGTGGAATTTGTGTGCGTAATAAAAGACGCAGCTGACCAGCGCTCCTCTCCTGGAGGGCTTAATCCCAGGGCTTATAGCATGGGGAGGGGGTTCATATAACATGCAGATGGGCCACCAAGGGGGCCAGGGGTGTCCATCTGGCCTCCTGCGGATGGACCTCTGGATTAGGCGTCCACCCCACCTCCAGGGAGGGCAAAAACGAGGCTTTACTGTTGCAGGGCATTAAACAACAAAAACTCGCAGTAAAAATGTCTGCATTGGTAAGGCGCTAGTACAGACATCTGCCAATGTGATTGTTCTCCCTGCACATTGGCAGTTATTCACGGCACAGCACCGTGGGAATGCCCAGGACACCTAGGTTGCATGGCCGAATTGCCCTGTTAACCACTAAAAGGGTTAATACTGGAAAAGCCCTCACTGTGTTATCATGGATGTTTTATTTTTTATTTAGGGTTAGGCTTAACCTAAGCCTGAGAAAAAGTAGCGTATAATTATTTACATTTTCACCTTTTTTAACCATGTGTTAAATCCATACATCCATAGGTACTGGTGTGGTGGTTAGGTGGACTCAGATTGGGGGTGAAGTAATGCTTGGTTGTTTTCTACCTGAGTTAGACTAGGGCTTGTTGTGATTTTCCAAAAGGACTTGCAGATGTGCATAACATATTGCTTCATCTTTTCACTAATGTCCTCCTCTTCTACCCAGACCCACAGGAAGTAATCCAGGCAATGAGGTTATATGTCCACTACTTCTTTGGCTGTCGGGAGTGCGCCACCCACTTTGAGAACATGGCGATGGAGAGCATGTCCCAGGTGGGGACCAGGATCATCCCGGTGCTGTGGCTCTGGTCCCGTCATAACCAAGTCAACAACAGACTGGCCGGTGAGAACGCGCACTACTTTATTTCATTTTTTTGGCCTTTCCCCATGCTGATAGATGGCAAATGGATTTTACAGGGTGTTACCTCATTTTTATATTTCCGTCAATATCATATATCAGGTCTTGCAAAACTGTTCAGACCCCTGACCAATTCTCTCATATTTCTGAAATACAAAACGTACAATCACATGTCATTCTGTTTAATATTTTAACGCAGAACCTCTAAGTCAGTTATTGTATGGGAGAAATAGATTTTATATAGAAGAAAAATGGGAAATATATAGAAGAAAAATAAAAAATGAAATTTGTTGCGTGCATAAGTATTCAACTCTTGTGCTGTGGAAGCTTCTGGTTTATACAGATGAAAGATATTGCACTAAAAACCATACAGTTGCTTTACCATTGGCCTCCATCTGTGAACCATTAAAGTTGTGGTCACATTTTCTGGATAAAAAGCCCACTGTTGAAGGATGCTTGTTTTGAATCTGAAGGAAGATGTAAACCAAAGAGACAAAAGTAATGCAGTTGCATAGATTAGGGAATTGGTACAAAATAATGTTTGTATATCCCAATGAGCACTCTTGCAGAAAAAAGGAACTGCAGAAAAAAGGCTCTGCCAACAATCATGTTGAACTCAGTAACTGGGAGTGGAGTAATGGTGCACTAGTCAACCATGTAAAGAGTTCTGTATTGCACTGGCCTCTATGAGAAAATGGCAAGAATGAAGCCATTAGATGAAGTACCATCTGAAAACAGCTGGAGTTTCCCAGGAAGCATGAATGTGATCCAGCTCAGTGGTGGTGTGTAAGTCAAACTTGATTAAATTGCTGGATTTCACACAACAGACAGTAAACACGTATGGCTTTTGTTATCCTACCCACAGTTGAGCTCAGCTCAGAGCTGATTGGCAAATTATTTTATTAGTCTTATAAAGGGAAGACAAATCTGAAGTGGCTTCCATCAATCAGTAGTTATGGTGGTAGTACCAGCTAGCATGAAATAAATGGCCAACACATAAGGACGTTGTTACTCGTTACTCATCTGGTAGAAATGTATCCACATGCGAAAGGGAAAAATAAGAAAAAAATACACTGAATTACATTTTTAATTAGTCCGTTTTTTAGGGAAGCCTGGATTCCCTTGGATTTCATGAATATACCCCACTGATTCAGCTGTAATGTAGGGGAGGTTTTTTTGAGACCAAGAGAGTTTTTAGCTAAAACTCAGTGCTGTGTGGCACAGACCTTACACTGCCCTTACTCCAAGATACCACACCCCATCACTACTGTGAAGTATGGTGGTGGCAGCATCATGCTGTGGGGATGCTAATCCGCAGGGACTGGGCATCTTGTTAAAATTGAGGGAAGAATGTATGGAGTGAAATACTGTAAGAGAACCTACTTCAGTGCGCTAAAAAACTGAAGCTTGTAAGGAAATCTCCCTTTCGTTAGGACAATGATCCCAAGCAAAAGGGCAAAGCAAAACTGGAGCGGCTAAAAAACAAAAAGGGTAATGTCCTAGAGTGGCTCAGTCAAGGTCCTGATCTCAGTCTCGAGCACTATTTGAAAATCGCAGTCCACAATCATTGTCCAACCATCCTGAATAACCTGGAGCAAATCTGCCAAAAAGAATGGTCAGAAATCACTCCGATTTGTGCCAAATCTAGTCACTGTGCTAAGCTGGTACATACCCCCAAACACTTAAAGATGTTACTGGAGTGAAAGTTGTCTCAACCAATTTGTGTGGGGATGTATGGAGGGAGGCATGTTATTGACATCCTACATTTAGCAAAATGGAACTTGACTGAATGATAATGAAAATAATTTCTGTTTCAAATACTCTTTACTGAAATAAAACAAAACAAAAATGTTTTTATATTTTCTGCAAAAAATGTAAATACTGAGGAGAAAGGAACATACAAATGACAACAGGAAATAGTAGGCGGGCCCCTGTAGTCATTTGTGGGAGGCAGGGGCTCCTATGTATAGATCCCATATGATATGAATCCCCAGGTTTCGCCATTGCTCAAAGGTATTAGCAAGGTTAGCAGGACAAAGGAGGGGTTTATCCTATCGGGAACCGTAATGACATTGTTCTAAGGTCAAAATGACCCTTAATGTGCTTCCAGACGTGGACTGTGTATGTGTAATGTATAATGGGATTATGATTGTAAAGTGATTTCTCCAGGCTCACTGGGGACATGATCATAGTACCAACAGAAGGGGTGGCTATTCTTATGCTTCATACTAAGTCATGTGGACAATGCAGGAGCATCAATCCACAATCTGACAGCGATGATGTTAGCGGCCCAAGAAATACATGTTTAAATGTAAATTAATAAAAAAGGTAGGTTCTTGAATATCGAAATTAAGTGCTTGAAAAAAAGTATTTTTAAGATAGGCTACTTGCTAATCCCAAAGGAAATATCAAGTCACTGATTATTGAAATGAGCACTGCCGTTTTGTGTGATCCTGAGACTTCAGTGGAACCAGTCCGTTTTTCTGGAATTTGTGGATCCTGTGAGGAAGGGACAAGGTCTCTGAGCAGGGTTGGATCTCAGTAGTCTATGGGTGCAGTCTTAGCATGGAGGCGGTTGAATAGCATTGTTCTGCTCCATGAGCTGTTATAGGTTCATGTCACATTTTGGCATATGTGGCCTTCTTGCTCCTAATAGGCTTATCATCTCACAGGAAAAGATGCATTTTGAACTCAATACATTGTGACGTTATCGTTCACAGAGAGGCAGATACACACCTATTGATTCAATGTTTAGAGGATATCTTCTATATATTAAGTGACGCATAAAGGCATTGAAGTACCTTACATTGTACTTAGCTGTTCTGCGAATTGTCTGGGGCAGGCATTAAATATGGGGTGTTAAAGTACAACTTGAGTAAGGATGGCTTTGGTAAACTGCTCACAGCTTTAACATGTCTCCTATAAAGGTTCTGAAAATGAACTGAGCCCCGTAAGATGCTTTTGGGAAACTGGGTCCTGATCAGTCATTTTTTTAACTTCACCTGTTCTTTCATGTCGGTTAAACCATATTCTTGTGTCCCAATGGGAACATGTTGCCAACTTCTAGTACTTCTCCCTATTCCCTTTTCCTCCTTAGAGGATCTATTTCAGCCTCTTACTCCTTTATACAGGTCTCACATTGACCACACCTTCATTCTTTTTGCTGGACCATCTCCCACCCCCCATCCACCACCAAGTGTCCCAACTCCTCGCCCCTAAATGAAATCCTTGTAATACGCCCCAACGATCCTCTGGGCAGACACCAGCTGTCCCCCCTCTCCTCACCCTCTTCCGTCTCCTCCTCAGAGATTAGCCCATCTTCCAGGAGACTAAGCCTCCCTGCCCTGCCTCAGCCTGTCTAGAGCTCACTACAGGTCAACAGTAAATACTCAATCTGTGACCTTAACAGTAGTTCTAAAGACTGCAAACAGCAAATACTGCCAGCAGCAAAGACTGCCAACCGCAAAGACTCGCATCGTTTATTTCATTTTGGCAATTATGTATTTGTATTCATTAGTATTTTTTTTTAATCTAATCATATTTTGTAGCAAAGACCATCTGTGGTACTTTACATTGCGACATGTGTCCTTTAAATGAGGCCGGTGTGACTGCTAACTTAGACCATCATTGGAGTTTATTAGGCACAGGCCTGTCATTAACACCTCACTTTGTTAAATCACTTTGTTGTCTTTTCTTGACGGCGGTGCCGACTCCCCCGTCCTCAATCTCCCGGACAGCCTGCATCCCGAATAACAGGGCAGAGGGGTGTGCAACCCCCCCGCAGACACTCCTCCCAATTAGGACTGCCTGACTCGCTCTCCCCAGAGAGTCATATCCTCCGCTTGACAATTGATATGGCAACAATCTCCCAGAGCAGGGACCACCAGCCTCAATTCCCAAGGTGCTTGTGACAGCAGGTGGCACACGCCATGTCACTGGCATCCCCCCCTCCCTCAACCCAAGCACTGTTGGTAGCAATGAGTACCAGTGTCTCATCCCCCTAACCCCCCCACCCTGCAGACCTCATGTCTCTGCTTCTCATTCCAGCCTTCCCTAGGGGAAGCATCCTCCCTTTCCTTCACCTCCCCCTTAAAGTGAGGCCCTTTAGAAGCCCCCCAGGCAGCCATGCATGAAACCAGCCCCATTTGTAAACTAGCGACGCAATTAATTTAGCCGGCACAAAGGGAGCACTGAGCAGGGCCAGCGCTGCAGCAGACCTGTCCCGTTGCCACTTGTCAGCCGGGGCGAAATGGAGACGCATGTATATGGACGGCCGAGCCACGAGCCGAGCCATGGGCCAAAGAGGAAGGGAGGTGCCAAAGCCAAGGAGGCTTTCACGGCCGTGCAGCTGAGACCTGGAACATCTCCGTTTCCCTGATGCAGAATCCATTTTGCTGTTTGGTTTTGTTAGAGCATCGGTATGCTAATCTACCAGTCCCTTTAAGAGGTACAGATTCTTTGTGTCCTGTAGTGTACTTCTCAACATTCAGAACTAGTGCCAAAGAGTTTGTTCTGGTAAATTCCTATTTATTCATACTCAATGAATATTTATGCGGCGCTGTGAATGACATTTTCCGACAAGCCTTTGTTACAATATTAGGATCGGTATTATTGCTAAAGTCACCTCTGTAAAATGAAAGGCGAGGTGATTGGAATTGAGACCAGTGGCCCACGTGTCATCATGAGGAGACAGGTTATGAAAGCTGTCACACTGGTGAAACGTATAAAAGGCCCCCAATCCCGGAAGGACACCGTAAAATTGATGTATCTCTTATGTAAAGTGCTGTATGCAGAGTACGTACACACATGCATATGACTGAGATTTATCCGGGGGGGGGGGCGACACAGGCGATGTGAATTGACAGCGTTGTAAAGTGACAGACCCGGCTGCAGCTTTGACTTCCCTCCCCGCATGGCGACGACAAGCAATTTATTAGCAGATGCCTCCATTTGGGGGGCTAAAGAAACTATGTAAAGCAAAAGAATTCTAATTCATTAAAGGTAGAGTCCCCCCGGAGGTGACTGCTTTCATATTCAATTTGGAGATTGGGGCCGCCTTCAAAGGGGTGTGGAGGTAAGGGGCTAGGGGTCCAGTTGAGAAGGGGGTGGGGCCTGTCCGCCTGGACCACATCTGTTATCTTGCCTCCCCTCTCTCCAGGGGATGTACCAGAAGCCCATTGATCATTGTTAGACCCTGTCATGCGCTCGCACACCTAGATATCACACACACACACACACACACACACACACACACACACACACACACACACACACACACACACACACGGCACTTGCTGACTGTTATGACCCATGTGGGAGTGGATGGGTTGGAATGTTTTCAACAGCTACGTCCAGTCCACACAAATATACATCCATTTTATTATCACATTGGCTGTCTTGATGAGAGAGATGTTCTTATTGTGTCATTAGATGACACAGTGCCTGTTTAGTTTCCGTCTCCATCAAAAGACTTACCCCTCTCAACGTGACACTGTTATTACTTGTACCATTTATAATGTTCCTCCGATGAGCAAACCCCAGATAACCGTCCTGTCGTTTTCCTTCTGGCCAGGTGCTCCAAGTGAGGATCCCCGCTTTCCTAAAATTCAGTGGCCGCCTCCAGATCTATGTCCCAGCTGCCACGGGTTGAAGACGACCGGAGAACACACCTGGAAGCAGGAAGAGGTGCTTGCCTTTCTTCACACCCACTTCTCCTCTGAACACCTCCTCTCAGACTACCTTGAGGAGGAGGCGCAGCTCCTCTCCAGGCAGAAGGAGAGCCTGGTTGCCCGACAGAACCAGGAGGCCAAGAGAGGAGCAGAAAGGAGAGCTCGGGACACCATGGCTGAGCTGCTACCAGGCCAGGAGGAGGTGAAGGAAGAAGAAGAAGAGGAGGAGGATGAGGAAGAAGAGGAAGGAGCAGAAGAAGAGCTGGCTGCAGAGGAGGAAATGGGGCAGAGGGCAGGAGGAGTGGTGCAGCGAGGTAAGATGTCTGAACCCCCGCCTGGGGTAAAGACAAAGGCGGGGGGGCCGCGAAAGCCACACCGCAAGCCCAGCATGGTGGGTCTGAAGCTCAGGCCTGTACAGGAAGAGATCGTGGACTTGGACTCCTTTGTCGACCAACACTACAAGGCCAAGGCCCTCCGCGCTGCAGCAGCAATGTCCTCCCGCGTCAGAACCAGGACCCTCCAGAGACAGGAGGAGCCCAGGCTCCGAGCCGGCCTGGAACAAGGGACCAGGCTAGGGCTCGGGCTGGAGCCTGTGGAGCCGGAAGACCTGTTGGGGCAGCGCAACATGTTGCAGAAGAGGATACTGACGGGCCAATACATGGGTTCGGAGGAGGAGGGGGCCTTGGAGATGTACCCCAGGCCTAACAAGAGGCACTGGATGTCCTTGTTGAGTGTGGGCTTCTCCAGACTGGACATCAGCCTGTGCGTAATCCTATACTTCTTGTCATCCACATGTCTTCTGGCCATGTACCTCTTCTTTAAGAACCGCCTGCAGCTGCGCCGGACCAAAGTGGCTCTACCATAAGTCGACATTGCCTGGCAGGACTGTGGATTTACACATAAGCAACGTGATTCTGTGGTCCATACTTAAACCATCTAAGTGAGGGATCCAAAGAGTTCTGCATCACAATGAATTGCTTTCTGGCGCTTGCACTCGGGATAATTTGAGGAAGAAAGTGCCTTTTTGACCACTTTTGTAGGATGAATGAAAACATGAGGAAAATAATAGATTTTTATTATTATTAATATATCAATAGATGTATTTGATATTTATTGTAATTGCAATGTGATAGTGATTTATTTTCACAAAAGCATTTATCACATTTTATGGATTATTTTCTTTTACTTATTCTACCAGGGAGGAACATTTTATATGCTTAGAAAGATATCAACCTCCATTTGAAAATGTGATTTTACAGTGAAAAATCTGCCTGAAATTACATTTTGGAATAACAGTGCCTGGAGGATTATACATTGATTTTAGCTTAAAGCAAGCAGATGTTTGTGAAAAAAATGACATTAACAGATGTTTAAGACTGTTTCAGATAGTGTGCTCAGATTGGTAATACTTATCGTTCACACAATAAGATGTAATTCTATGGTTCAAATATTACTTTCCACACTGGTCTATTGGTTCTTTCTGATCATCCTACTTAGTTTGCGCTGCTGAGTGTTAGAGAAAAAATTGTTGTGGAGCAGCACTACTTCAGAGAACTGAATAAACTGGGTTGGGGTTTTGGCTGGTCTCCATTGCATTAAGCTTACTGGTCTCGCTTAACTCCAGCTTCGCTTGTCTCAATAAAATTATTTTTGCTAAGTGTGTATTGTTGTCACAATTGTTTACTTATTTATTTTATGGCTCGCTGCAGCTTTAGATCTATCTAGCTATATCTGTGGATGCATGTAAACAAAATTCACCCAACCATCAATTTCCGAAATACCGGAGATGTCCGATTATGCTTTCTCGATCCTCCCCATCTTTACAAATGTCATGCGACCGTTCGAGTGAAAAACATTGTGTATTGTTTTCCGCAAGTTGAAAGGTAAGGATGTGGGGGTGGCTGTAGGTTGAAGGAAAAAGCCTGTTGCCATCTGGACTGTTGCGTTAGCTAAATCCTAACAATTTCATTGGGATTATAGCAAGTGAGTAATCCAGCTTTCCTTTGGACTGTGGGAGATTACCGTGAGGATTAGCTCCCACCCGATAATAAACTTTATTAAAACGCAATCGGCTTTTAGGGTCTCTTCCTTCACACACTTGGAAATGGGCTTTTGGGGGGTTTCGACCGTGGGGGCGGAGGTGGATGTGAAGGCCGGGTGAGTACCTTTGGGGATAAGACGGTTTTGATGTAGTCCAGATTACAAGCTCATTTGAAGGACACCAGCGCTTGATCTTGAGCTTTGTGTTTTCCTGGAACATTGCCCTGCCCCCTTTTGACTCCAAGCCCTCCCTATTTCCAAGCTTTCAGAGCAGAACTATGGTCGCAGCAGCCAGCGGTGTGCTGGAGCTCTCAATTGTCAACACAAGAAAACAAAACATGATTGATGGTCCTACATTAGAGTGGAGCCTCAAGCCTTACCAGCTGTGATATCTGATTAAATCAAACCTTTCCGAATTACAAATTAAGCCAAATATCATTTTATGATCTTTAGTATGGACTGATGAAGCATCGTTTGTCACGCAGAAATAACAGCACGTTTGAGACATGTTACTGATCACCTCTGATTGATCCACTATAAAACTCCAGAGAGGTTTCTATCTCTGCGTGCTCTTTGGCTCTAAAAAGAACGATGTACAAAACGTTTGTAAATAGCACTGTAGCCTACTTCGTTAGTTGTTTTGTTAGCGTTGTACTTCGGCGACCGAAAACTACAGACCCTCTTATCCTTCTCAGTTAACATGATCATGTGATTGGTTTGGGAGTGGTAAAGGTGCGTGTTGTAGCAAACCTCAGGTGCACAGTGCCCAGAAGCGCAGTACGTACAGTACCTATGTGCAGTTGGGAGCTAATGAGAAAGTTGGCCGCAATTTCTAATCGTAGACATTCAACCAACTGATAATCCCGCTCGTGAGTGGAGATGACGAAGGGATACACTTCAACCACTTGTAGACATGTTCGACATATTTTAGAAACTTACAACAAAGCCTGTAGTTTAGCTCACCCTAAAACTTTGACAGGTTTGATAATCTGTCTTGGTGGAACAAATTGGACACGTGTTTCGTTATGTCATACTAATACTGCCCTTTATGGGGAGGCCATCCATAGGCAATATTTTAAAGTCACCTTGTCCTGCATTTACAGCCTGCATGTTTATTACCTGTGTCAAACTGGTATTAAAATGGACATGTTTGATATCTCTTCTTTCACATCACTTTGATAAATAAGTAATACTAAAATGCTTTTGCTCTATGTCCTGTGTCTGGAAACAAAGAGCATGTATTAAAGGTGAGAACAAAATAGGCTTATATATCACATCCAAATATTTACTCAGGGTTTTTACATTGGCCCCTGAAAGAATTCAAGCAGTATCAGATAGAATTTATTTTACTGATGCCACCCTCTCCTCTTTGACCATTCTACTGAACATTTTCACTATCCCCGCATTGGCCACCAGATCATACCAGGAGCAAGCACCTATCCCCTGAAGTGATAGCCAGGCATATGGTGCACCTTCATATGAGTGAAAACAGTACATTTTGTAGGATGGACAATTTCTACCAATACAACATAATTAATTTGACAATAATTCAATCGCCATGCTTGTTGCAGCCTGATATATTCTCATGTACTTGTGACAGAAACTGAGTGACAGAAAATAGTTACTCAATAATACATGGCAAATAGTTGTTCGAAGGTATGTAGATGCTGGCTAAAGTTCAACTTAGCCCCCAGCCCTCCTGTTTACATCCAGACCTGTAACTCTTCTGTGACTGTTAAATATGGTTACAGTTGGTGTGTGGAAATTCCAGAACCTAGGGAAGCATGTTAACTGACAGAATAGAAGGATACCAGGAATGTGTTTCTGTTTTTTTTGTTACTTTATAGACATTTAATGTTCAGCCAGCACAGCCAGGGCAGTTACTCTATCTTGTGCAGGCCGTATTTTGTGTACCCTAGATTGAGTATACACTGATCAGTTGGGTCTAATCAGGCCTAGTTCTCTGCTTTTCGACTTTAGATACGAACCATGCAAATTTGATATACATTTTTAAAAGCAATAGTAGGCGGAATAGAAATGATGTGATGAATATGGTCTGATATTTTCTATTTGGAATTTCAAAGCTGAAAAAAGTAAACTAAAAAAAACGTAACGTTGAAAGGGCCATATGTAACAATATTTTTTTATTATACTACTAACATAAATACAAGCATAAAGGACCACACAACATCTGCAATTAATGTTATAAGATTCAAATGTTTTTTTCAACAAAATTCTTCAGCATGCCTGAGATATTCCCTATTTAAACTTTCTTGTGGGCCTTTCTATTTGTTTGAACGCATACTCACTTTAGACACTTGCAGTATAATCCCCCCCACCCTAAACCACCCTGGGAAAGCTAATATTATTCCATTTCTCGTTGGGTAAGGGAAGAGGAGGAAGAACGTTTGTTTAAGTTAAGTCATCTAAACGTTAGAGGCAGGATTCTACGCAGTGCCCTTTAATGTCACTTAGTCTTTTTCTAAAACGTTTTAGGAGTTGGAGAACATGTTAGGATGGATCTTAGACAATTCGTCCATACAAAATTCGTCCTGATCCTTAATATCCTTTTCCATGTCTGAGCTCATGGAATGACTTCTAAAATTCAAACAATTGGTTTTCAATGGATTTTTCGAGTCTGGAGAATGAGATTGCCATTGAAACTTGTAGATTTTTCATTCTTAGGAGTGGGACAGTCCCATTCCATTATTGTCTTTTCATATATCTTTATTAGATAAGACAGTGAGGAAAGATAAGAGGAGAGGGTGTGCTAAAATAGCCGCGCATGGGCTGCATTTGAATCCACAATTGTGCCAGTATGTGTTTTGTGGGTAGCAGCTTAGAGTGCTAGGCCATCCCAGAATATTTTTATTTTATGGTCAATTGACTATTTATTTGTGGAGACTGAGATGTACTTAGGGTAACTGATTTGTTGGCCAAGTTTCAGCCTCCACACAAAGGCCCCAAAGGTTTTAGCTACAGTTCACCTGAACAAGGACCCCATGACCAGTGGAAGCAAAACAGCACCACAACATCACAGATCTAGCATCACATTTTACATTAGATATCTTTTGCGCTCATGCTTATTGCAATGTGAGAATGACTACTGCTGAACTCTTGTATGTTGTCCAACCAAGTGTAAAAGTCTTGAATTTGCAGCTTTGGCACTTGGATTAGAATCAGTGCTATGGTCAGATGACATGAAAATAGAACTATTTTGCAATGCACAGCAGCTTTCGGATATGTGTCTATATATAGTATAACTACAGATGGATTTGGACAATGACTGTGATTTTTTGTGTTTTTGGCTCTGTCTGTCTCATGATGGTCAGCTTGACATTAATCAGCACTTATTTGATTTATGTTGTCAGACACCAGCAACACACTCAAAATGCAAAAAAACAAAAATGTCTAGTTAAAACACCTATGGAGCCAATTGCCCAAATACTCTATTCTTAATGTAGAAAAATGCGCTGTCATTGCTGAATGATTCTTCCAATGTCTGAAAATCCACACAAATTAAATATGACACTTCAAACCCATAGTCATTGTATTATAATTTCAAATCCAAAGTGCTATAATACAAAGCCAAAAAATACATACATAAATACATATTTAACACTCACTGTCCAAAAACTTTTGGGCTGATTTCACAGACACTGAGTAAGCCGAGTCTAGGACAAAATAAACTTACTTTGTTATCAGTCGAAGCCACTTACCAGAAGAAGGGTACTCGCATAGAAATCTTCAAATGTGGTCCCTCACTCCTCACTCTACCAAAGTTAGAGATAATACAAATGTATAGATTAGAGATAATATGAATACTTAGATTACAAAACGGGTACAAAATAATATCCAAGTCTTTGGATATCCCAGTGAGCACAGTTAGATCAATATTCAGGAAGTGGAAGCTGCATCACACCACCCAGGCACTGCCAAGAAAAGGCTGTCCCTGAAATCTCAGCGCTCAAACAAGACTTGTGAAAGAAGCCACAGACAGGCCAACAATCACTTTGAAGGAGATACATAGTTAAGTGGCTAGTAGTGGAGTAATGGTGCACCGATCAATCATATCAAGAGCTTGGCATGAAACTGGCCTGCATTGGAGGTTGGCAAGTAAGAAGCCGTTACTCAAAAGTACCTTCTGAAAGCATGAGAGGGAACAAGCTGCGATGTAGGAAAAGGTATTGTCTTCAGATGAGACCATGACAAAGCTTTTTGGACAAAAGTGAAAGTGCTATGCATTGCAAAAGCCTAACACTGCCCATACCTCAACACACACCAACCCAACATTAAACTGTGGTGGTGGCAGCATCATGCTGTGGGGATGCTCCGCATCAGCAGGGACTGAGCATTGTGTTAAACTTTAAAGAACTGGATGGAGCTAAATACAAGGAAAGACTGCTACAGATCTTGCTTTATTCCAATAAAAAACTGAATGTTAGGAGGAAATTCACTTCTTTCCCTTTTTTTTCTTTTTAACTTTCTCAATATAAAATCAATTTTACCATACCAAAATGTATTTATAATTTCAGTGTTTTAAAATAAAAAACAAAACTGAAAAAAATGTCAGTGTACCAATTGCAATTCAGTACTCGAAACACTTTTGCAAGGCAATGTACCCTACCGTTCACAAGTTTGGGGTCACTTCTTTGTTTGAAATCTCCTTGTTTTCACATTTTTTGCACATTTTTTGGCCATTAAAATAACATCAAATTGACAAGACAATTGTCTATGACTATTGTAGCTGGAAACTGCAGATTTTTAATAGAGTATCTACATAGGCATACAGAAGCCCATTGTCAGCAACCATCAGTCCAGTGTTCCAATGGCACATTGTGTTTTCTAATCAAAGTTTATGACTTTGAAAGGGCTAATTGATCATTAGAAACCCCTTTTGCAATTATATTAGTGCAGCTCAAAATTGTTGTGCTGATTTAAAAAGCAATAAAACTGTCTGTCTATAGAATGGTTGAGTATCTGGATGGTCAGTAATTGTGGGTTTGATTACAGGATCAAAATGGCTAGAAACAAGAGGACAAATACATTAGAGTACCTAGTTTGACAAACAGACGCCTCACAGATCCTCAACTGGCAGCTTCATTAAATAGCACCCACAAAACACCAGTCTCAACATCAACAGTGAAGAGGCATCTTTGGGATGCTGGCCTTCTAGGCAGACTTGCAAAGAAAAACCAATATCTCAGACTGGCCAATAAAAAGAAAATAAAGAAAAAGACTGGAAAAAGGTATTTTGGACAGACAAATCTAAGTTTGCTGTGTTCGGATAACAAAGAAGAACATTCATGAGACATAGACCAAATGAAAAAATGCTGGAGTGCTTGATGCCATCTATCATGCATGGGGGAGGCAATGTGATGGTCTGGGGATGCTTTGATGGTGGTGAAGTGGGAGATTTGTACAGGGTTAAAGGGATATGTAAGAAGGAAGGCTATCTATCCATTCTGCAACACCACGCCATACCCAGTGGATGGCACTTAGTGGGAGACAGTTTCCTCCTACAACAGGACAATGACCCAAAGCACAGCTCCAAACTATGCAAGAACTATTTAGGGAAGAAGCAGTCAGCTGGTATTTTGTCTATAATGGAGTGGCCAGCAGAGTCACTGGTGAGCTGTTATGGGAGCAGCTTGACCGTATGGTACTTAAAAAACACCCATCAAGCCAATCCAACATGTGGGAGGTGCTTCAGGAAGCATTGGGTGAAATCTCTTCAGATTACCTCAACAAACTGACAACTAGAATGCCAAAGGTCTGCAAGGCTATAATTGCTGCAAATGGAGGATCCTATGACAAAAGCAAAGTTTGAAGGACACAATTATTATTTCAATTAAAAATCATTATTTCTAACCTTGCCAATTTCCTATTTATTTAGCTAAATTTCCTATTCAAACTCATTTCATGTATGTTTTCATGGAAAACAAGGACATTTCTAAGTGACTCCAAACGCTTCAATGGTAGTTTATGTCTGAACAAATATATTTTTAAAAAGAAAGAGTTAATTTTCACAACATCAAAATGTTGCAATGGGCATCTTAGCCTACAGAGGTGAAACCCATTGAAACCCTATGTTTTAAATTGCAGGCCATAAGCACAAAAGGGAAGGATGTCAAGGATGTGAAAATATTATGTTTGTTGGAATAGTCTTACAAGCACACTTAATGATCATTTAAATATGCATATGGGCCAACAGGAGTTACAATCATTTTGACATTTTTTTGTTCTGAACAAAATAACAAAAATCTGAACAATTGTACAATTATAAATGTATGTATTGTTTAACAAAAACAATACAATGGCAGAATTCAGATTGTTGTATAAAACATCTCTACACTCATTATGAAAGAGATGATGATGTATTAGGGCAGGTGAATTCAACTCAAACACTTCTGGTTTTCTTTCTCTTTTTATTCATGGTCTGATTCAGACCTGGGAGCCCAGGTGAGTGCAATTAACTATAAGGTGGAGTTGAATAAACCCGTTTTAGGGATTCTTGTTAGGCACAGAGTCACAATATTGCCAATATAGTAGCTCTGGTTGTTTTCTACATTTGTGGTGTTATAATAATAAGTTATTGATTGCATTAGCCTACGGAAAATCAAATCAAATGGCAAATATAACTAAGCAACAAAATAGTAGTCTATCAGATGGCTGTTGGTAACATTATTGTAGGATGAATACAGTTCGTTTGTTCAAACAATCTCTTCTACTAATTACCTAAATGGACAGGAGCTGTCAGGAGACAATAACTATTCCCTAATAGAATTTGCTCCCAAGTGCAATTTAATTTTCTCCGTGGCCTCGTCTAAGGTCCCCACTCTTTCTCGATCTTTTTCTGGCAAAGAAATTGGGAGCTCGTTCTGAGACTGATGCCACCGCCACGATGCTTCTCTGTTTACTTTCTCGGTTTTTGTCTGTATTTTGTCAAAAACGGATATAATAGACAATCTACATTCTACAGCTTTATGTTCATGCTTGCATAGCGTTGCTGGAGTAAACAATAAGAGAGAAAACCCCTCGCCGACCTTCAAGCCACACTGAGCGCTGTCCAACAGAAGTGGTGCTGAAATTGACATGCCGCTTGAAATCCACCTGAGTAGGTAGGTTTGCATGGTTTTGTACGCGTTTTGTCAAGACCAGGAGAAGTCGGTTACTCTCATGATGCATAAGGTGTGCATCATGAATTAAGTGCATCATGAATTTAGTATTCATTTATGTGATGTTCGACTCTGTATTTAAACAATTTTTCTGTGTCACTTTAGTAACTAAGCTACGTAGACTTATCGTACTGATAGAGAGATTTCGAGATATTCGGAAATCGAGATTTTCCCGGACACAAAGCTGGGGTTCCATACGATAGATATTATATAGTAGCCAACATTCCACTGAAATTACGTCCACCACAATTTACAACAGATGAGAATATTATTAATTCCTGAATTTTCCTTATTAATCATAATTCACCAGAATATTACTGCTGATTTTAAATAAAACAAAATACAGCACTTAAACTATTCCATTTTGTATTTGTTGTAATTAATAATTTGAATTATGCTTTTCCCAACTAACTGTTTTCATCTGCATATCGGGTCACTTTATTGTGGTGAAGGTCTACTGTTCTGCTTTTAACTGTGTGTGTGTGTGAGTGTGTGTGTGCGCGCGCGCGCGCGTGTGTGTGCGTGTGTGTGTGTGTGTGTGTGTTATTCCAGTAATCAGTTGGAATACTAAATCGCCAAGAGTATGTTTAGGTTAGGTTCAGCCTATTACTATACAGCACTTTTTACTTAAACCTATTGGGGTTTCTTCGTTTTCTGTTGATGACACATAATTAACTACTTTTTAAGTCAGATAAATATAACCTTTGTCCTTACGTTGTGTGTTATTTCTGTTACTAACCAAACCACATCTTTCCGTGTGTCTTGCGTTTCATAATACGCATCGATGACGTTCCATTTCGTTGAAGGTAAGATAGCTCAAGGGTACAAACATGTATCTTCAATAAGCAGCTGTTGCGGAAGGCCTCGCTATATACTAAGGACACTAGCAGTCTTGTGGCGAGAATGAATGGTTGTATTTCAAGACCTCTTGGCCCTTTTGCTTTACCTATTAGATGGATTTGTGAATCGCAGATGTCAATGAACTCTTACACTGAAATATTATATCTAATTAGAGGTGACTGGGTCAACAGCGCGTGGCAGAAAAATCGCCCTTTGCTTGAGTTATAGCCTGCCGCATACTCATTGTCCTAAGAGATGCCCATCATTAGATTTTACAATGACACAATTCTCTCCCAACACCAGTGTCGACCACAGCAATTCGTAGCCTATGTTCAACCTGGGAATCAAAACTGAAGTTCTTCTGCATGCGATTTCTCCCAATTTCACTTGCAATATGCTGACCGTATCCTTTATTTCATTTTTTCAAGCTGTTTTCATATTCTTTAATTGTAATATCAATGCAATAAACTAAATATCAAAATTTTGTCAAGCATTATCCTCAGGTGTTCTCTGTCTATCCACTGTTCGCCTATAGACTACCACGTTCATTAATTAATCTAATTGTATGACCCAATGTTGACAGTAAAATAACATTTCTATTTAAAAGTCAAATGATTTAAAATGCACACAAAAATCAGAGTAATTGTACAATCATGAGAGGGAAAGTGTATGACAATGAAAGTGCACGAGCGGATGATTTCCTTGCCTCACAGGCCCGGATGCCCGAATGTATGAAGAGATTGTGGGTATAAGGCGGAGAAAAACCTGGCATAAAGACATTAAATCGAGTTTAGCGCTGGTGTGGGGAATATTCCCGGAATATCACCGCTGCTTCAATTTAATCATCTTGATGAGTTTTTTCATTTTACTAAATTACATCTGAAACATTAACCACACAAAGGCTTACCGGGTTTCTAGTCCGGAGTGCAATATGCGAAACAACGGAATCATCAGCACTGTTTACATATCTTATAAGTTTAGCTGAAATTTCACATTAAGCAAATTAAACAGAACATTGTCACTATTTTAGCCATTTGTAGGTTTACTGTCTAACATATAGGTCTATTGTCAGTCTACATGTGATGGCCTACTAACTTTATTCATCTAGGAGGTGCTTGGTATTAATATGTTTTTTTCTCAGAGCTGTGAAAAAGAGAAAGTACAGGATATTATTACAAACAGGAAACTGAAATAGATTCATGTATTCATCGGAATCAGGTTTGTGTTACATAAACCATGATTAGTTTCCGGTAGAGACAAAGTTATAATTAGGCTCCAATTTAACCCCTTTAAACTGTGTGCATCTAATAATTGTGAATGAGTTTAAATCCAAAACCGATCGATCTTTTAGCTGATTTTAGATAAACACCAAACGTGTTAAAAGCAGTTTTGGGAGAGGTATCTTCGTATTTTTGCAGTCAATATTCGTAACGAAAAAATGTAGCTGCAGCCAAATAGGCCTTTCTCTCATGAAAACAGATATTTCTTAGCCTATTGCCCAAATGGATAATTTCTTCCATTTTAATGTTGTAGCAAACAAAATATTATACTGTTATTGATGTCATTATTAAAATGGCGTGAATATTATTAGTCTATTGTTATAATCATAAAAAATATGATTAATACAAATAAATAAATACATTGTAAATCTTGCATGTTTATTGTCATTATTGTAAACCACTTGTTGTTATAGCCTTGTATGAATGGTGCTGGGTCATCGTCAGATAATAGTAGAATATGCACTTTTGTAGCCTATTCATTTCGAGATTCAGATGGTTGGATGCTTGTACAATCTCGTTCAACTTATGAGTGGAATAGGACGGTATTGTTTGCCTGAAACAGCGTGGTACGCGGACCGAGCAACCACATCGTGCATTTCATGGCATGTTTGAAGAAAATTGGAAGCGAAGATTGAGTTCATCTAGCTTGAACTACGAACTCTCCGGAGGGAATATCTTATCCGGGAGCAGTCTCTCAAACGCGGAATTGAAATGAACACTGTCAGAAGGATTGTGCTTGGACTTCTAATACCTGTCAAGGCTCTCTGACAATAGCTCTCCTTTCAGTCATGTTACATCCTAATCATTGAGATTTATAGAGACACAAATATTGTGATTTTGTCCAACACCCAAGTTAAAATTAAATTCGCATTTGTTTTAGCCTATCATCAACATCCTATCGGCGACGAGATTCAATCTCATAGCTATTCTATTAGGACCTATTCTGCGTTTCTTGAAGGGTTAACCAGAATAAAATAATGGTTGTATCTACAACTAATTTACCAACAGCCTAATTGTTAAATCGTTGACAATGCGAGAAAACCGATGAATGTCTTCTGTGTAACATCATAGCAGGTAGGCTAATGATTCGGTTGTAGCCTAAAGTATGCCTAGGGCTAACGGTTGCTCAATGTTAGGCTACCTTTTCCATCTCTACTTGACTAGTGCAAAGCGTATCGAAGCATTGTCATTTTCAGCTGCCCAGGGTTTTACCTCTTCAGTTTGTTGTCTGACCTGAGCTAAGTTGGTTATGTTTTCACGTTCTGGAACGTTCAGTTAGAAATATGCTATGTAGAATTTAATATTATGTCCTTTCTATTCATGGAATTTCTATCAACAACGTTAGACAACGTTTTGCAACTGAACGGAGACTTGCATTTATCTGTGCTATTCTAAAGATAGCCCGCCTTTCTTGTGGCATTCTGTCTCGTCACCACATCTTCCTTCTTCTGACTACACACCTGCGCTCAAGAAAATAATTCTTCCGCCCATTTCAGGCTTGTCTTCGGCTCCCATTGGTCCCGGGCGGGGCCTATGCTATGGTTACGTCACGGCTGCCCCTGCAGTGTGAATGAATCAAGCAGCTTGTATGATCCACACCAAAAGAGCACGGCGAAATCCTGCATGCACGGACAATATTCCAGGATTATAAAACATATCGGACTTTAACGGGAAAGCTAGTTTTTCAGAAGGGTCAATACCCGCTATTTCTTTGAGATATTCAACATTTTCTCACTTAATTGACGGGAGCTTCAGTCTACCGTGTTGAGCGTGTATATGTGTGTGTTTACTCCCGGATTTGGATCACAATGATGCAAAGTGCGGCTGTTCTACCAACAGAGAGTCCTGTGAAGGGTCTACCGGAGATACTCGGGGTGCCAATGCAACGTAAGGCTTTTCTCTTGCTTTTCTATTGATTATATAATAAGGAAATTGGCTGGCAGGCTCTGAAATGCTGCAGGGTACTGCTGTAGAAAAATATGAAGCTCTTAATTAAACTGGATTGGGGGGACAGACATGCGGACCAAGATGGTGGTATTATTATTCTACTGTCTCATATATCCCACTGTTAGTTGCATCTCATTGTGGTGTTTAGTCCAGAAGTGGAATCGTGTGGAATGATATGCACATAGAACATTTCACATGGATACTATGTCAAATGCAGTATGTAATTTTTAAAGTGTGCATTTGTAAGCTATTGCTTACGGATTTATTTTCAAACTTGTGCACGAAATGTAGCTACATGCTGTATTTACCCAATTTTACATTAACAGGCCTAAGTTTTGCATACTTGTATAATAATCTTCAAAACAGACACTTTTCGTTTTTATTAATGTGTTATTAGCAGAGGAATATTTCTTCATCTCGAGTGTTTTTTGTCGGGGAATTTTATTCCATCCCGTAAAGCTGAAGCCTATAAGAACTGACTGGTTTAGAGTCAGACATGCGAGACAGCTGTTTATTTGCAAACGAGTCTGGCCACGGACGAGAGATCAGACGCTGTCATCACCTTCACTCCATAATAACCCGCTGGTTTGACTGACAGCTATTACTGAGTCATATAGGAATTATCCAGACTGTTTGCGTATGCTTTAATGTTTGGTAATAGCTGTGTAATTGTACAACTGTAGCGTATATAATTGTACAATTATGCCAGTCAAATTATTGTTTGACAGATCCGGTAAAGGCCTAGCCTATATAACAACGCTTGTGATATGATATTATAACCGTCAAAACAGGTGGTTTTGTAATTTCTAATAGAACATGACAAACGTAGAATATTTTATAGAATTGTCTGCAGACTGCAGTAACTACTGTTACCCCTCAGCATTAAAACAAAGAATCACCTATTATCTTTGCATCTGTTCTTTATCTCCATCATGCTAATCTCCGGCCAGGGCCTAATCTGATGGTGCAATCAAGATGGAACTGGAATTGGATAAAATCCTGACCTAATTATTCAATGTGAACCACTAAAATGTACAGATGGACCAACTCTAACAGCTCTAATGTTGCCTTTACTCCAAAAATAGTTTAAATTGGAGACCCAAACGCGGCATTGATTCATTTGTCAATAATATAGAAAAACATTACTTTGTTTGAAATATGGGATATTTCCTTTATTGTTATATTAAGTTCTAATATCCTACATAACCTGTTTAACTCATTTAGAAGACTCAATCATTTTTATGATCAAATTCGACCTTCGTTTATCTTATATATTCATAAATGTAGCTTGCTATTGCATAATGCACGAAGTAAAACATAACGCACACTTGTGAAATGTAATTTGTTTAACCTGTACAAATGTGGCTGAGTACAGTATGCTCTTTAATTTTATAAATCGAGGGAGATTAAAAGATTGGGTACAGATCTTGCCACTCAACCCCCTTGGCATATAGGCCTACATGCTGGATTTAATACCAGATTACTCTAGGAATAAAATCAATGTATTATTAGGTATGTATCTAAACATTATTATCATGATTAATATGGCTGTTAGCATTCTCTTACGAATAAGGGTAATTATTCTAAAACCATTTTGACTCAAGGCGCCAAGAAGATTATTTCCTGAACAGAGTTCACAGTCAACATGTTTTCTAGTGTATGTCATGCATTCTACCAAACATGTAACCCTATGATTTTCATGTGGTGTATGAGCTAAAGACTATATGAGTGTTTACCCTATATAATAGGCTTTGCATTTTGTGTTACAGTCTAGTCATACAAGTATGTCGGCATTGTAGATAATAAGCATGACTTGGGTGATATTAAGCAATTTTGTCACGTACAAAAAAGCATCCCAAATCTGCCTTGTGGCCCAATCGAAATAACCTACCTCAATGTATGATATCTTAGACGATGCATACTGTAAGTGAGAAAAGTAACACTATAGAAACACATTTGCTGAGATTTAAGGTACCCTTCTTGAGGCACGTGAGACGTTAAAGTGGTATCATGATGTGATTTATAAATCAAGGAGTGGGGGGCGGGGGTAGTCTAGAGGAAATGTAAGGGCTATTAGACACGATCGAGGGTGAATACTGCCAAGATAGGCTGGGCAGCAGGCTGGAGGGAGGCCTCATCGTAGCTTACTATCCTTTCAGCACCACTACTCACGCCACCGAATTTAATGAAGCCAACACAAATCAGAGCAATTCTTTTATATTTTGTAGACATAAAATATACAAACCTTCCAGTTGTGTAAAACGTCATATCGGAAAGTCATTTTCAGTTATTATTTTAATTTGACTGTGAATTTGAATAGGATTTCACCTGTTATGTCCATGCCTATAAGGCCTCGGTAACAACATATAAAGAAAAAAAAACATAACTTTGCAGCAACATCTCAACGTTTCTCTCTCGTATGAGTACATTTTATCGTGTCACCTTTAACAAAAAAACGAACCTTTCTATATTCATTCACGCTTAAACATAAACAAGTTGCTGATTGAGCAGCTTTCTAAAATTATGATATAAATACTAGTGTCATTTGTATACCCCTCAGAAATGTCTCTTGGCGTATAACTGCAGTAGGCCTGTCGTATAGTCATTGTTTTTATGTGTTCTTGAGCTCTACAGTGCACGTTTAAACAGCTTGCCCTAGGTGTGATTAGATTACTGAAGGTGTAATTTAATTAGTAATTTATATTAAAACAACTTATGGGATAGGCTAATTGCAGAGATGCGGTAAATATGATGAAGAGCTTGACCACAACTAAACATCTCCTGGCTAATTATTCTGGGCAGAGAACGGTGTAATCCACCCGTTTGTACAGTATGCATTTTAGAAGTCAGTTTCAATTTTGATCTCTTCATGTCTTTACCGACTATTCTCATCCAGAATATATTTACAAGATCTCTCATTTCACCAATTACCATTGCTCATGTGTTAAATATAAGCTGCAATTGAATTGAAGATACCAGAGATTAAGAAATATATATTTCCAAACGTTCATATTATTATATTAGATATATATATCATATTATATATATAATTATAATATCACATTATTTATATTTGTAAATATATTCTATAGCCTACAAATATTGAATAGCCTAAAATTGCGTAGCCTCGCTTAAATTAACGTTAGTAGATTTTTTTCTTAAATATAAATATGTTATATTAATTTATTAATTTTCAAGAAGCACATTAAAGGGATCCGTGTACATATTTCGAATGTGTAGCAAGATGACACTATTTACTCTTTCAGACCATATTTTTTTTCAGGGTTACAATGATGAGAATAATTCCCGATTTTTTTGAACTCCATTTCCACATCTTAATATCAAGTCAAAATTGAATTGGTCACAAGGCTGTACACCTTTCTGGAGAATTCTCTCTTTTCTCCTTGCAGTATTCCAGCATTTGGCCTTAACGTGTGTTTTGTCGCTCTCTTCTACAGAAATTCCCCAGTGTGCGGGCTGTAGTCAACACATCCTCGACAAGTTCATCCTGAAGGTGCTGGACCGCCACTGGCACTCCAAGTGCCTCAAGTGCGCGGACTGCCAAGCGTTGCTGGCAGACAAGTGTTTCTCGCGGGCGGGAAATGTTTACTGCAAAGAGGACTTCTTCAAGTGAGTTCAGCTTCACCCAAAACGTCACCAATTTCCACTTTTATGCAGTCAATTTGGGGTGAATAGTTATTGGTAAATTATATGAAATTATATATAAACGTAATTTACTTCAAAACCAGGCATTATTTTTTAATGAATAGGCTACGTATTAAAATATCAGCTAAAAACACACGAATGTACCTTGTTTAAAATGTATGGCATAGTCAGAGTTGTGTGTGGTACATGTTGATTATGTTTGAGAAAAAGTTTGGCGTGTAACTCAGTAGTGGACTAGTTTTGACTTGATCAAACAGGACCAACACAATGTTAATCACGCAGAACCTACAGCATCAACTGCCATTATGTTCATGTTGAATACTTATGTTGGATAAGAAAGCACACAACATTCAGACTTTCATCTCCAAAGACATTATAAACAAATTCAATTTAATACTGATCAACCAGCCCTGAATCTCCACTCACAAAACAGAAACCCCGAATTTTTCGTCTTCTCTGTTTCTCTCCCTTTTGCTTCGATCTTTTTACGATTTAATTTCTGAAGCATTAAAGACGAAAATTAAGTTGGACTTTTATCCAAAACATGATCTGTACCGGCTTTTACTAAATCATGTTTGAGGGGTTTTAATGTCAGAAGCTTCAATGAGACCGAAAAAGCTCGCGAGTCAGAGAGTGGAGGCTAACTTTATTAGGAGGCCCTGGGGACAATAGGGGGATTTTTAATGTTGGAACTGCAGCAGTACTGTGCACGGTGGATATGCTACGGGAAACAGGGAGAGAGGGATGGCGGACCTGGGGTTGGTGTTGATGCTGGGAACTGAAGTAAAGTGCTAGATTTCCCAGCAGGGATAAGCAACTTCACCTTAGTCGCCTCGAAAGGAAGGCTTTATTTATCTGTTTAAGGCCGTTGATTTACAGCCCCTACAGTGTGGGACCTTTATTGGTTCTTTGCGTGTTTACGGTGAGCTCTTTCTACTGGCTCTCACAGCCTCACCATATCACTACATTGGTTGTGATATTCCTCAAACAGCGGACAAGCGCAGCACTAACCTCGTCCCCATGCAGACGTCCCCAGGCTATTGCGCACGGTGAATTAGAAATGTCCGTGAACGAGATTAGCCTCAGGACCTCGCAGGACCAGCATCATGGCGTTCTAACACTAATGTTTTCCCGTCCCCGAAATAAATTCATCTATTAATACAAATGCACTATAGGTTAAAACGACACGTTGTATGTTTTAACAAGGTTTAAATATAGACCATGTTTGTTTTCACCAGCCTGTCTGTAGGAGGTTTATGTATCTAACGGCAGGTCTTCGCGTGTGTGTACTTGCAGGCGGTTCGGAACAAAGTGTGCATCGTGCCAACAGGGCATCCCTCCGACTCAGGTGGTGCGGAAGGCCCAGGACTTTGTGTACCACCTGCACTGCTTCGCCTGCGTCATGTGTAGTCGACAGCTTGCCACTGGGGATGAGTTCTACCTCATGGAAGATGGCCGGCTGGTATGCAAGGAGGACTATGAGACAGCCAAACAGAACGGTAGGTGTCTGACGGGGCCACCCTATTGCTCTGTGCCTGTCATGGAACACTCTCCAAATAATTTGTGTGAATAATTCAGTCTCCCTGGTGTCCTCTTATTTTAAAGATCCTCAGCCAATATGGTTACAGACTTACAGCCTGAAGCTCGTTCACCAGTGTTGCATGGATGGTGCTCTCATCATTTGCTAAACTACAGCGAGGGAAATATGGAGGGTGAAGCAGGAATGAGCAGCCCACCCAAAAGAGGGAGTTAAGCAGACAGTCAGTTACAATTAACACATTTTGTACAAGGGTACTGAAGAATTGAGGGACCACAACGAACAGGGGAATTGTGAACAGAGATATCATAAACCTGGCTGGATAGGGTCCCAGTGTCTTTAGTGGACATTAAATCTCCAGTTGCTGTGACCTTTTATGGATCTGATTCTGAGAGCTCTGCCTATGTATTTATGTAAATTTCCATGGCCCACCGATTGATTATGTTAAGTGATGCAATGCAATTTTACGGTGGGCCCCCAATAACTCCCTTCGTCTGCCATTCCCCTGGGAGATTTATGTCCCCAAAGCTTGAGTGGGACAGTTTCAGAAGGGTATTGACATGCCATGCATGACCAATCAGTCCACTCCAGCAATTTATTCACCTGTATTTACTAGTTGATAGACAAAGCACCACCTGTGTTTTGGAAAAAAGAAAGGAAAAATGCAATTTTCGTTTAAAAACATTATGTAGTATATAGATAGTAAGAAATATTGCAACATTTCTAATAGGTATTCTATAATTCCTTGCATGTCTTTAACAGATGATTCAGAGGCAGGTGCAAAGCGGCCACGGACCACCATCACAGCCAAACAGCTGGAGACCCTTAAAATTGCCTACAAGAATTCTCCCAAGCCAGCACGTCACGTCCGCGAGCAGCTCTCCTCAGAGACGGGGCTGGACATGAGAGTAGTGCAGGTGTGTGTCTTCTCACCACAGGAGCTCAAATACAAAGCCCAGCAGTTGCCATAGTTTGGACGGGCCTCAAAGAACATCCTAGTGATAGCATGAAGCTCTAGACGTCAACCTCTCTACTTTCTTAAGAAAACTTCTTTATCCCCACAATGCCAGGTATGGTTCCAGAACCGTAGAGCAAAAGAGAAGCGTCTGAAGAAGGATGCAGGGCGGCACCGCTGGGGTCAGTTCTACAAAAGTGTCAAGCGTAACCGAGGCAGCAACAAGACCGAGAAGGAGAGTTCGGCGGATGACGCGGGACTGAGTGACAGTGAGCTTAGCTTCCGAGGTCAGTTTGGCTAAATGGGAATGTGCTTCATTCCAAGTCTCTTTAGGTTTCTCAACCCCTCTGCCTGGCTTTCATTTCTGCAAAACAGAGCCTAAGAGAGAAAAAGCGAAAGAAAAGAAAGAAGCTTTGGCCCTGCATGTGACTTTTTAGACTACCCCATGTTTTATAGTTATTTGATATTTGTGAGCCCGTTTTGGGAACTCATTAAAGTCTCAAGCCACTTTTAAAAGGAGGCCATTTTTATGAGAAATGAAAACACTGTAGCAGAAACTCTATAAAGCAGCTGAAGCTTTTAGTCAATTGGAGGGAAAGTACTCTGGGGCATTGTTGTTATAAAAACAACACTGGAGGGACTGTCAGGGACAAATATTTTGCCTTGCATGCACAGCCCCCTTTTGTTCCAGCTGAAGGTAAATCACGGCCCTTTCGTTCTCTTCTGAAGCGCTGGGGGAACACCATTAAACACTACACACCTATGCCATTTACCAAAAGGAAATCCAGATTATTTCCCACCAGTAAATGGTTTTCATAAAGGCACTTCATTCTCTTTAAAGATAACAGCTGTATAATGTTGATATAATTGATGACAGAACCATGGAAGTGTTACAAATGTCTCTGTGCAACTAATTGATAGCCCCGTCCTGTCTCCCGCCCCACCAGAGGACCAGATCCTGTCAGACCTAAGCCACACCAATGGCCTGTATGGGAGTGTGGGCGATGTGGCCAGCGGAGGCCTGTTAAACGGAGGCTTCTCTCTGGACGCTGCTGGACAGCCCTATCATGACATTCGGGCAGGAAGTCCTTACGGCCTCCCTCAGTCGCCCTCGTCCACCGCCTCGCTGCCGAGCCACACTCCGCTGCTCAACAACCTGGGCTTCACCATGGAAAGCATCATGGTTCAAGGGGGGCAAGGCGGTGTGGGACAGGCTCTCAGGGCCATGGCAGGAGGTCCCACCTCTGACCTCTCGACGGGGAGCAGCACGGGCTACCCAGACTTCCCCACCAGCCCTGCTTCGTGGCTGGATGAGATGGACCACTCCCAGTTCTGAGCTCCAACCATGAACAAGGCAGATTGACTGGGGATAAGGGACAGACGAAGCAGGCTTTTTACATTTCTATTACCCTTAAACTGATATTGTTTGTTGTTCAACAATGGATGTAGAAGTGGTAGGCAAACCACACTTCAACCAACGTCCTCTGAGTTAAGAACATGGCGGGACGAACCACAAAATGGAATGGACGATACACTACTGAATGTTAAAATTACACTGTATTATAAGGTCAATTGTTTTTTTATGGGCTGATTTTTTCCCCCTCCCATTCTTTCAAATACCTGGATTTGAAATTTCCAGCATGTGTTGTGCATTGGGATGGTGTTTGTCGTTCAACCCCAAGGCAAGCGTGAACCGTCTTCAGCAATGTGAGGGCCACAATCTACAAGGAATCCCTAAAAAGAAGCTTCCTGCATGCTTCAGAATGAGGAGGATCACTGTTCATATCGAAGCCTTTTACATTAGCAATGCACTTTACAAACTTCTTTTGTACATGGACAGCAACAAACGGAAGAGAAATTAATGCACAATGTGACTGAGCAGCGTTTCATTATTCGAAAAATCATTTAATACAGTGGCACAAGTCTAACTTTCCAATGCTAAGGTTTTTGATGTAAAGCTGAAACTAACAGCACTGAGTTTTTAGGAATTAATGTGCAGGTCTTGCAGATAAGTCTGTGTCCATGAGGGGAAAGTTGCTTGCTACAAACCCATTCTCCTCTGTAATATACAGTAGGTGCTTGACTAGTTTGCCACTGTGAATGAACACTAGTCCTGGATGTTCACTTTAGTCAGTATTTGTTTTACTGTTGTTCAAACTCCCAGGATATGTTCTCTGCAAGAAGTCATTGTAATCTAATGACATGAAGGTACAGAAATGTAAAGGCAAACCAACAATATCATTGGAAAAAGGTTTTGATATATTCTTTTGTTGGTGTAGCTGACAACATGGGGAAACTGGTTTTCATTTTGCCAGATACAAGAACAGAACAATGGTTTCATTAATACAGCATATGTATTTACCAACCTAATCTTGGCTGAGGAACATCCACTGTTAATGCCGAAAAGTCCGAACAGCCCTCCTGGCTCCAGTAGCTTTGACTGCTTAGAAGCTAATTTTCTCTGTAAACAGCTGTAGTATTTCTCCTCAAAGTCAATACATGCAAAAGGGATTATCAAACATAATACTTAGAGCCAGTGTAAAGCAGATGATGGCCTGGTTGTCATGGTGTAAGAATATGCTGTCGTCTCGTGCGTCGTACGTCTTGTTGTGTGTCTTAGGACCCCCACTGGGTAAGATGAGAGGTTTTACAAAATCTCAGTCTTGTCTGATGGTGTTGGTTTCAAGAACTTCATGTCGTGTCTAAAGACTTACCACCAGAATAAGTGTAGGCTTTCAAGGGGGCACTTCCTTAAAGAACAAACATTTGGTAAATGTCGATCGAGGATGCCATGAAATAAACCGAGATCACAAACTTGAGATGCCGGCTGAACAACAGAAAAATATTTGTAAAATAATTCTCAAAATCTCAATGGCTGTCAATTTATATTTATTTTCATATTATTTGCCAAATGTCAAACCAGGTGAAAAGAGCATACATTATGCCAACCAGAAAGAGAAACAACAAAAAAAACGACACATGCAAATAATGTACACATACCAATATTGTTTTTGTTCAATCTATGTTGCCTCAGAACTCCTGCGTCTTAATCGTTGTAAATTTTGTACAGTTTCAAAAGGTATTGAAAGTCTTGTTTCATGAGCACTATTTATTGCCATGTGTCTTTGAAAAAGATGAAAAAGAGAGCACTGAATTTATTCATATATGCCTTCTGTGCAATGGTATGAACTGTGTACAGTAAAATCTATAAGAGGAAATAAAGCTGAAATGTCTTTGGATTAAAGTGGGTTTATTTCTCCTTACTGTTTACTTGTCATTTCTCATAAAAGCAGATGCAGTTGGAAGGTATGGGCATTCAGTCTGCAGAGAAAGATGAATAACAAATCAACAATGGGAAAGCATGACGGAGCAGAGCGTATTTTGTGAAACACCAAAAAATGTACAGGAGCCGAGACAGTCCATATAATGATACCTCTAATGATGCCTCCATTCTGTTCTGCTTATTGCCACCAAATGTATTTTGTATAATGTGGTTGTGCTTTTGAATGGGCTGCCTTGGTTCCTGTACTGTATGATATTAAGGATATATTTTATTCCTGGAGTTCTGTGTATTATTGGAGAGAAAAGTAGTTTAAGAGGCAATACATTTTGGTGAAAGGTGAGTAGGTCAGATTTGAACCCAAACTTAAGCTTATGGACAGCAATGGTAGTGAGTCGACGAAATTCTGGCAATTTCTAATGAAATATCTTTTTTGCAAAGACCTGGGTCATAGCTACTTCACTTAGTAAAGTGTACTTAATATTAAACTGCAGTACATCGCATCTAACAACAGCTCTTAGCCCTGGTATATTAGCCATATGGTCAATATGGTATTAATACACCCCCTCGTCCCTTATTGCTTAATTATGTTGCTCTGAATAAGATCTTCTGCTTGCTGAACTAAAAATTAGAATGTAAATGTACATTCTCTTTTTAGTTTTATGGTCACAAAAAGATTATCTGAATATAAAAGTGGACAAAAAAGGTTTTGCTCACTCTGGCTTTCTACACATTGTTAATAATAGCTTTTTGTCAGATTACTTATAAAAATCTTAACTATCTGAGTTCAACATAGATGTGCATTCTTTTGTTTTATTTTTAAAAGATTGCAAAACAATTTGCATGTTGATGCTCATTGGTTATAAATGTTAAGCTCTGTGAGAAATCATGTTTTTACAATATTCCTTTTAAGAAACTACACTACCCATGTACCAAATGAATCTACTGGGATGATCAGAGAGGCAGTGGCGAAGGTGAGGGTCAAAGGTTTCTCATCTGACCACATTAAGTAGGTGGCTGTCTCACAAGCGAGACAAGCGTGACATCACATTCTTTTACCCATAATTCCCTGTGTGTTTGCAGCTAGTAACACATTTTTACAGTCTCTTGTGAATCTGCCTACATCAGCCATTCATGTATTGCGTAGCCAAAATGCTCTTTCGCTGTGTTTAGACTGAGGTACAAATTTCAGAAGAGACAGAAGTAAAAATAAATATCTATAAATATTGAAGATAAGCGGTTTACTTTGTTGGAAAAGAAAAAGCTAGGGGAACAAGCTAGTCAACAATATGTTTTGCTGTGATGTTCACACCTCGAGAGAGACACATTTGTCTGGAGTCCTCAGTGGCTGTTTTCTAAAATATGTAACATAAATGAACGTCAAGACCAAATGTCTCAATGCCCTCTTCAGAATCCCTAGTTTCGGAAACATGTGGGTGGTTTTGGTTTTGCTCAACATGATCAAAATACATAATATGTAAATATGAATTTTTATAAATTTTTTTGCTAGCCAGCTCTTTATGTAGACAGCTAGTCGTGTTGTGACTGAAGTATTACAATAAATTGTTTTGTACATGGTTAGGGAATGTTAATTTTGTTATTCTTTCAACTATTATAATTTTTGCCGGACCACGTAAGTGGAGCCGGCCAAGAAGAGCGAATGTCTCTGAGTGAGTGAGTGACTGACTGACTGACTGACTCTTGTTAAATAGCGTAGTGGTTAGAGATGCGGACCTGCAACCAAAAGGTCCCGCGTCACAGCAAATTATGTTACAGTCACAGCAAATTATGCATTAGGATTTCTTCCTGATAGACAAAATCTTTGCTGGCTACAACCTTCAGTAGCTGCATTACAGTAAGGCTAAAATAAAACTGTTCATGGTTATATTGCAACTATTTCTGTTGGATTTTCAAAGACAACCTTCAGTAGCTGCGTTATAATAAGCCTAAAATGAAACTGTTCACGGTTATATTGGGACTATTTCTGGTGGATTTTCGAAGTACACATCCGTGCATGCTTTTTGGGTCAGGATAGACAAGAACTTTGCTGTCTACAACCTTCAGTAGCTACGTTATAGTAAGCCTAAAATAAAACTGTTTATATTGTGACTATTTCGGGTGGATTTTTGAAGTATGCATCCGTGCATGCTTTTTGGGGTAATATAGGCTAGATCAAAACCCCTTGGGCAATAAAAGAGTAGGGGTTTCCATGATTCTCTCCTCTTTTCACTTGATGAAAAAGTCAGTTATTGTCACCTATATTGACAGTCATTGTATCAATGTCATCCACGAATGATTATTTTTTTTGTTTTTGTGCCATGAAATAGCTTTGGCTCTGTTAAGTAAATATTCAGTCTCACTAGCAATTGCATTCTTATGACTATTCCAAGTAGCAAGTGAGATACTAGTAAGCCTATTACTGGCTTATAAGCTGTTAAAACGGCCAGTGGCAAAAGCCATACATTTCATACATGCTATTTGTGGTGGAGGTAAACTTAATAAGAAACGTTAGTCAGTTTAACACAATGCTTAATGGTGTCTAGTGAAATATTCAAACTTGGCGTGATGTTAATGCGTGACAAAAGTATCTAATGTCGAGATGCTATGCCGACACTGGGTAAATGTTTAGCACCGTGGCGTAGTGGTGAAAGACGAAGCCACTCACGTGGGAGACCTGGGTTTGAATCAAGTAGGAGCAACAACACTTATCACTTTTAATCGCGGGTTGGCTGAACTAGGCTTGCCTGGTTCCTTTTCTGGCTTATTTATGCATATATTAATGTGTGGGAACAACAAGGGTTTCTTTTGTAAAGAACTCTACTCCAAATAGTTTAGAACGTTATTAAGGGAGGAGGTTGTGTGTGTTGCGGAGCAGAGGATTAATGGTTTACGGCCTGTGTGGGCAGGAGAACTGTCAGAGGAGGGATACCATTCTGTTAGCAGTAGTGTTGAAATTGGTTTCATGAGGTAGGTCTACTTTTTAATCTTTACATTGGTCATAACTTTTTTTGGGGGTGTCAAGTGGAAATATATTTTACTCAGGGTGGTTTATTTCTCATGTTTAGCAAGCCTACTTTAGTACTGGGAATTAAAACCAACATATTAACCTATCATAAAACCTATTTCGTTGTGGAATTGTTATGACTTCAAAAGCACTTCAAGACATTTCGTATTTTCTTATAAGCTGTGACAGGAATTGTCCTAGGGAATGTTCCATCAAATTCCATACTTCCAATTCCAATCTAGTTCTTAAGTTCTTAAAAGGAGTGACTGTCACTATCTATGAAAGCTATTTTTTTAACATTGGCTATAAGAACAGCATCCCAGAACACAGGGGTTGTCCAGGGGACAATGGCACAACCTCCTGATGTTCTGGGGATGATCTAACAATTATTTTTTTATGGGATTATCCCCATAATGTCAGGATCTTGGATTATCATTAAACTGATTTCTTTAGGACGTCGCCTGTTTGCTGGGAACTACCTAAACCAGTGTATTTGTGTAGCGGTGTAGTGTAGTTGTTTTCTTACAAGTTTTTTTTCCTTCCTTCTTTACATTGTTAGGTATCCAACATTATAATACCAAAATGGAAATTGCTACACAAACATTCTAAAATGTAGAACTTCAAATTAAACAATTTAATGTGCACTCATAATTCCATTTGTGAACCATGACTATTGGAGCTAGGCCCTCAGTTGCGAAAAAAGATCTGACGTCATAGATATAGACCTTGGATTCCTGTGTATACAGAGCATGACTTGAGACCTTTCTTTTGCAGACCTTTGTAGCAGAAGCAATTCTTTGACGACAGAGTCAAACGGTCCTAACCCACGCCTCGGCCGTGGCTCAGAAAAGCAGCACACGTACACAACTGTTGCAAATATCCATAGCAAGAACAACAGAAGAAAATACCGAAACATTTGCCAAAACAGTCACTCAAATAGTGGCGGAATAAATTCCAACACACTCTACTTGCATTGTTTCAAGACCACGGACAGTAAATGCTGTCAGAGAGAAAAATGTTGCGCTGTATTCAATGTTATATCTCCTGCATGCAACAATAAAAAAAATGCACCACAACAGGAAATGTCATGTACCCAGTACTTCCATTGCAATGTCATTACCTTTGTTTTTACCACATAACCAGTGATCTAAAGTTGAAATTTTACACATTGCATTCAAAATGATATGAACCAGAAAGCAACAAAAAGCAAGCTGTAGATGAAAACCAAAAGTCCACTCACCATGATAATCATTTAAAAACAAAGTCCATTCTTTTGTCCTTCTTTATGAAATGGGCAATGACAGGTTCATCTAGCTTCTTTTCATTTTAAATCCAAAAGAAGTTATTTTTCGATTGAGATCAAAGCCAGGACTGACAGTCAGGCCATTGCCATCATTACGTACACTTACTGCAAAAAGCTAGCCAGCTAGCTAGGGTCAAGCATGAGAAAACAAGATAAGGCTCGCTATTGGCTCTGAATTAGTGACGTATACTTAGGCCCTCTAAGAGGGCGTTGAGGCGTCATACAATTTTCCCACCTATTACAAGATAATTTGTGATTAGTTGATTCTACTGTCATTCGAAAATCCTGCTCTAATTGAAGTCAATATCAATGACGGTGACTGGAGCCTTCTATTCAAAGCTTGCGGGCCTAGCCAATGAGCGTTGAGCACAACCAGATAATTTCTACCAAGATACTACCATAGAAAAATTCTGATTGGATATTTTTTTCTCTTGGATATTAACACTTCTTTTTCCAACACAAACTGAAGAAAATTGGAATTGGAAGATCATTACAATTAGGACAAAAAAAGATAAAATCAAAGAAAACAAAATTCCAAGTTATAATAGAGAAATATATATACATTTTTGTATCTATCCTTAAGCCCTCTCTGAGGACATAGAGGGCCCTGACGGTTCCCAACTTCATAATTCCTGTTTTTAATTACATTTTTTGCCAACTTAGAAGCAAATAGTGTACATTGTGAATTTCCTGTATGGTGTGATTTTAATGTTAAAAATCAAAATCTATCTATCTCATCTTTTACAGAAATTATGTAGGCCTTGTATAAAACGTTTCTGGCTTGCAAAATAATAGTTTCTATTCCACTCGCTGAATGATTAATTTGCTGTTCTACGGCGGAGATCCGTAGTCAACCGACCGGATACATGACTCTAGCCTAAACATCAGGGTTCTTCAGAAGTAGAATCGTCTGTGATCAGCAACCCGGACAGCTGATGAAACTGTTGGTTTGCAAAACAAGGATTTCTGTACAAACTGACAAAATCTCCTCAATAAAGCTCGTCTGCATGTTAGTCGTGCTCACCAGTCTTGACCTGACTGTAGTTTGGCGTTGTATATTTTAGTTCAGTGAACCTTGTGGCTACCCTTTTTACATTAGCAATGAACATGTTGATTGTTGCAAAATGTCTTGAAATATTTCAACTCATTATGCTACCAAAAAGCGTGACACTAGGGCCCTATCCCTTCGTATGTCTCCTGGCTCTCTCTGAGAAGTACGAAGGGAGAGAGTTAACGTCACGCTATTTCTACAGTACAGGTACTCCCTAAAACCTGTCTTGAAAGCAAACATGCTAAAATGAGAAAGGAAATTCTTTATTTAAAAATTCTCTAAAATATCAGGGAAGCATCATCAGGTATAAGAACAGGTAGCATAGCCATTGAACAGGCCTGCTGTCAGTTCAGACTATTCATGTTTTTTCTCTCTTTGTTATGGAAAAATTATGAATATAAATTTACTTCAAGTTTAAGATTGTACACGTAAAATAGGTATGTGGTATTGGGGTAATCTGTTCAAATTTCACACTATTTGGTGAAAACAAAATCTCCTTAATCTATTCTTCCTTCCGACTACACTAAGTGCTATTGTCAGCTGGAAAGCTAACTAGCAAGCCTGTCAAAGCCTGGGACCCCTGTCATCATCAGTGAGCAGGATTCAAGCCCTAGTGTCTCAATGATGCAGTTTGGTCCAGTGGTTGTATAGCATTGCCAGCCCCATGGAGATAGGGATAAAGTTCAGGAGAAAACTAAAAAAAAATACAGGCATCACTTTTGATTAATGGAAGAATACATAAGATGACGTGTACCTGAAATGCAAGCTTTTAGCCATATCTCTCCTCAACAGAAAAGTTATACATCCAAGTAGCAAACTAGCAATCAAATGTTATCTAGTTGGCTCCTAAGGCTATATTGGGGCAAAACAGATGACTCCAGGAGTTAAGGCATTGGGCCACTATGAGCCTTTAGAAACTTCAATCTTTCATAGATTATACACATATTTGGAACTCTACTGAAGTGACGCAACACCATTATTAATGACCAATTTAATAATTAGATATTTTGTTGATCGTGAAGAAAGCTGTCTCAGGCGCTGCTCTAGAATCTCCCTAAATGTTCAGTTGAGATAAGATCTGGTGATCAAGACAGCCATATGGTTTACATTGTTAAGTGAATCAAACCATTCAGTGATCACGTACCCTGTGGAGGAGGGTATGCTGATCCAAGTATGGCATACCCATAGCAGCTAAAAACACAGCCTTCTGAGCCTGCCCAGAATTTTCATAGATGACCCTAAGAGTGGTAATTACTTAGGAATCGCACCTCTGAAAGCAGCTGAGGTTACTCAAATGTTTCCTTTATTTCGGTAGCACCCTGTAAGTGGTCATTTAAAATGTAGGGATTATATTCTCTATATTTATATAACGTGTCTTCAGTGAAAGAAATCCATTTATTCAATCAAACTGACAGAAATAAATAAATAGTGGTGGGTATTGGTTTTCTGTCTGGAGTGGTCCTTGGCTGGAAGTGTTTTGTTTGTAAGCTGTCACACTACTGCCCAACCCACTCTGGAGAAAAACAGCGGCAGAAGCATCACATCTGCTCAGCTGCTGTGAACACTGATCCCTCTGCTAGTAAAGACTGCAGCAGATTGCAGTTTGGCACAGTCAAATCTTTCCTTAATCCCTGCACTGTTAACTAATTGTCAACGGCTTTGTGAAATATGGGTAAATATGCTTTGTGGTCAGACAAGACAGAGAGCAGTATTAAAAAAGTCATAAATACAGGAGTACATACTTTGCGTCATGGAAAATGAACTGATAATGACTCGGATGTATTGTTGAGTTCTTAACAATTCATCATGACTTGAGTCCTTGAGCAAAAAAAAGTGCTAGACATCTGAAATACACAGAATACAAATCATGAAAATATAACTAATAATAATACACCCACTATCCAAACTAGTGTCATAGCTAGTGTCCTTTTATAAATATAACCTTACAAAAAAGACAGCAGTTTTAAAACTGCAGTCACTGCTGTATTTTGGACACCGAAATTGCAGAATAATTGCAGTATACTGCACTGTAACTGCAATTCTACTGCAAAATTACTTCAGTATATATTTTTTTAATTTTGTATGTAGTATTTGCGGCATAATGTAGTAATACAGCAGTCTTACATTAGGTATACTGCAGTGTACTGCAGTTATACAGCGCTCTGAGTACAATCTTTTTTCAAAGGGTAAGTATTATCGATTTGATTCTGTTTTAGCTATTCCTGTTGTGTTACAAAAAGCAAAGTCTAGCAGAGCAAGCATGTTTGCAAAGAACGCCACAAAACAAGCTGATTTTATTCAGCCATTGATTAGACAAGCCATGGGCATTAATGGATAGCCTTTAATAGTGCTGCCTTACAAAGATAAACAGCGACAAAGACAGTTAGGATAATTTACACAGCACTTACAGCACTAGTATACAAATAAATCTGTGAAATTCCTGCACTGTTGCTTTTGCAAAGATGACAAACACAAGCACAAATGCCATTATCATCGATCTGAGGCTTTTATTACAAATGTCCTGAAGGCAACAATTCTATGTTCGTTCTGAAGGAGAGGAATAAATTAACATGTAAATAGATATTTGGTTCAGACTAAACTTAATCTTGGACATCAAGACAGGTTTTTTATCTGCAAATTATGGTTTCTTTTAACATTCCGCATTGGCTGCCATGACAGAGTGGAGCTTTAAAAGAGCTTAGGTCACAGGGAGGCCTTTCAATGACAACTCCAAGGTTGTTCTTCTGTTTCAAGTGAAATTAGGATATTTTCACTGGGTCATCATAGCAGAAAAGTGATTGTTCCCACATAATTAGAGAAAAGGAGGGTTGTTAACAGGATACTGGCTTCAGAGTCTGGTAAGGTGTTGCTTATTAGAACGTCCTGATGAAGGGTAAACACGCGAGTGTCTATGGAGCAGCTTTGATCACTATCGCTTGAGTAGCAGCAGACGGCAACGCTTGTTTATAATGCACTAAACACTCGGCTTTGCAACAGAGACTTATCAAGTCCTCTCCAAGATATTAGAGGGATGTATTTCAACAGCAGAGCTGGGATTCTGCTTACTGTTGAATTCCAAGCAATACTGTTCTGGGGACTAGCAAGCGGATTGCATTAAGCGTTGGCCCGAACAACGACATGCCATTGCTTTTAGCCCCCAGACTGTGGAGAGGAAAGTGCTCCCACTCATCCCTGTAACGAACCTTGGCCATCTGTCTCTAATGGTGTTAGAGAACCCGAGAGAAGCGACTTGTAAAAATGCATAAACGTTAAGTAAAGAAGGTTTGAGCAATACCGGCCGCGATTTGAAAGGAGGCAGTGTCAAGAGTGTAGAGCCCAGGGAAAATTTAGGACCATAATGGAAAGATAATGGGCTTAGTGTCACAGTTGTGCAGACATGCCCGGGGAGCATGCCGTCACCGACTTCTATCCCGTCCCAATCGGGATTTAGGAAATTACTGGAAGATGGGCGAAACAGCCTTTTGAAATATAAAACGGCATAATTCCTGGTTGTGTATGGAATGCATAACAAGGAATGGGTCATAAATGCCTCTCTCTCCCACTTTCAGCTATACCACAAGAGAACAGACAGCCTGGACTGGGCCATCTCTCTGTTCTGTATGCAGGGGGCTATGGTGGCTGAGTGATAGACAGCATCCACTTTTTTTTGTGACTGTTATTTAATGCCACATGTTCAGAGAGATTTTGAGAGAAAGAGGGATTACAGCTTGTCCCCATTGTTCAAATATGCATTAGCTTCTTTATCAAGCGGTGGTTAAGAGCCGAGATTCCAGATTTAGTATTCTCATCTGTTACGAGGGAGGGGGTGCCAAAGAGACTTCTCTGATCAGACAGGCTTACAGAAAAACTAAAGCAGATTTGGAGGCCCATGTGTTGGCTATTTGGAGAATCTCTAAATAAATGTTAAGTGACATAATAAGGGATGGGTGAAAGAAGACAGAGGATTTAGTAAAATGAAGAGGCCTTGTCAGGTGATGTGTGTGTGTGTGTGTGTGTGTGTGCGCCAGATGAGTTCCCTATAGTGTCTCGTTGACCTCCTATTGTGTGTGTATAGGATAGCCTATATAGGATAGCCTAGCGGTTAGAGCAATCATCAAAAACAAAAAAAAATATCTGTTGTTCTGTCTTTGAGCAAAGAAAGGTAAGACATAATGTTCCTGTAAGTCATTCTGGATGGAAGTGTGTGCTAAAATATAAACAAATATATGGTTGTCACCTTGACATAAAGCTGAAAAGGTGTTAATTCCTTTAATTTAGCTCTCCCTGATCCATCTGTAAACAGAAATTCTATATTAGATTTTAATCATTTAGAAATTTAAAATTTTCTTTTAATTGTTAAGACAAGTATGAATTGCTAATAAGCATTCTTCTGAAGAAGACAATTTAATCTGTCCATAAGCTCTCCATTTGTTCTTAGCCTAATTTTACTAGGTACATTGACAAAGATCACATTCCTATTTACAGCAACGACCTGGGAGCAATTATTAGTGCTTTGCTCCAGGACAGAAAAAACGTTTTTATCACCTGGGCGACTCAAGAAAGAAATCTTTCAGTTGTTGTTAAAATTTGTTGGTAAAATTCTCTCTTTGGGGAGGCAGGCAGGTTGGAAAATAGGACCAGCAAGCGAAAGATGGCTGGATCGAATCCCAGAGATCGCAAAGTGAACAATCTGTCGTACTGTCCTTGAGCAAGATGGTCAACTCTTAATCCTTCTGTAAGTTGCATCTTCTAAATGTAAAATGTCAAAAGTATTGAAAGTGGTCTGAAAAAGTCAGAAAAACAGAACGAACCTCTTTTTGGTTGAACTTGTTTTTTTAATAGTAATGACAATGGATGCATTATTTGGGATGGAACACAGAGGATTATGAAATGTTGGGTTGCAATGTCAAAGTGGGATGAACTTTACTGACGATGGAAAGATGCTGGGTCTGGGAAGGGGGGGGGGTGAAGCTGGGCTTAGCCCTTGGGGGCTGTGTACTGGCGCAGCAGTGAGGAGATGGCGCTGGATTCGGTGACCTCCTCGGGCAGAGAACCCTCCTGGTCCTTAATTGATGGATCTGCCCCGGCCTTCAGCAGAAGCTCGACTATCTCAGCGAACTCGCATGCGGACGCTGCGGGACAGAAGAAGAAAGGAGGAGGAGTAGCAGGGTGAGCGATTGTTAATGTCCAGATTGGTGATGTCCAATTCGCATTTAAGGCCTTGCCTGGTTGCGACAACTCCACTGCAGGTTCCAGAGAGTCGAGGAACCAGACACGTCTTTTGACGCACACTTCGTCAAGCAGGTGCACTTATCAGCCTGCTGGCTAAACTGGGAAGTATTTACTGGCCAACAACTACGATTGTCCTTGCAGGCACCTCACCTACCACGAGGAGTCGCTAGAGGATGAGGAGGCATGGCAACACATCCACATCAGGCAGCCCTCAAACTCCCAGCTGCGATGATGCAGTTAAACTGCAAGACACTGACCATTGCACCACTCAGGTGTACAAGAGATTTCATTCTGAAGCTCTTCCATATTTGATTATCTTGGGAGGTAAGAAAATGTAGTACATACTAAATCTAAAGTTCTGAAAACTACACAAAAATACACTCATCAGTATATTTTACAGAACCTGAATCACTCATTCAAAAAGGACAGGATCACCTTCAAAAGGCCTCAAGGTCATTGGACGAGACATGGCGCACATGGCTATGTTGAAACACAGTCGCTAAGCACAGCACTTCAGACTCATTGGCGTTTATATTCCTTAAGTTTTAACCTGCGTGCAGAAGTCAATGAAAAGCTTGTATGGAGACCCACTGACATTGCCCTGAACCTGCGGTTGGCTGAAACATTCTATTTGTGCCCGATTGGCAATTTGTGTCCCACTAAAAGGACTTGCAGGCTAGGCTTAGATATGAGGGGAGGGCTTGCATTTTCTTAACCCAGTTAGTGAGTCGCTGATGCACCTAGATTCCCCTGTGCTTTGAGTGCTTTTCTCCGCCAGTGTCAATCGCTCTCTCCTCTTAAAAAGAGCCTCGTGCTCCACAGTGACGGGCTGATGTCAGCGGGAATGGCTGATTGACAGCAGGCCCTTTTAACCCCCAGTCCAGAGGTGGCTAGAGTGCCGCACGTTCTTAACAGGGAGGGGAAAAAGAGGGGCTTGGTTATGTCAAGTTCTTGATTTTTCTTCCTCTTTTAAATTGTATTTTTTTTTTTTTCACCGTGTGGGGCCTTGGGCTGTAAACCCCCCCCCACCATCCACCCTCGGGAGTCATTGAGGAGGGGAACAATTTATGGTGTGCAGTAAACCCTCAATTAATCAACGGACAGCCACTGTGGCCCTGTGCAAAGAGAGGTGGGAATGAATTTTCATTCTCTGCTATTTGTCTCTTGGAGTTCATCGCTTATGTTTATTAGTCTTTTTTTTAATGTGCCATCCTCCTGTTCAATCCGGTTCCCTGGTGGGGGTTGGGTAGACTGCTTGGATGCCACCCGTGTGCGCACTATCCACACTGCAGCCCCCTAGCCCGGCCAGGGGCCAGATGGTGTCCCCGCACCCGCCAAGGGCTCAAAGGACATGGGGACCGCCCATGGGAGGGCGTCATGACAGTGTCCTGGGGAACACTGTTGATTTCCTTGGGGAGACCTGGTCATTATTACACACCCCCCCAATACGCACTCACACACACACACACACTCACACTCACACTCACACTCACACTCACACTCACACTCACACTCACACGACTGAGTAGACATACAAGCACATGAACGTGAGCCCATGTGCAAACAAACACACACACACACATAGAACACAGGCACTGAAATACTGGCATAGAGAGATGGAAAGAGGGAGGGATGAAAGCGACGCTGATGGATGAAAGGCATCTGAGATAACAACAGCAGTAACACGGGGGGGGGGGGGGGGGGGG
>JACXGI010002068.1:0-72075 GCA_016801175.1 Esox masquinongy | reverse complement strand
TCTCTCTCTCTCTCTCTCTCTGTCTCTCTCTCTCTCTCTCTCTCTCTCTCGGAGTGCATAGCTGGGCTTTTTGAGCTTGTCTTTCAGTTTTTTCTCGTTTTTCCTTTTCCTCCTCTTGTTCCCTGCTTTTATTCCTTTTAATTTCTGCACCTGGCGGAGTTTCCACCTAGACGAGAATCGGCGGAGTCGTGTCCGTTTCTCACACTCTTTCGTTAGTTCCCCACCGGGTTCCGTCGTCTGTTCAGTCGAGGAGGCTCTCATCGGAGACATGTTATGGTCTCCTAGGCTCTCTCTGTCTAACTTCCACGTCAAGTTGACAGCCAAGGGATTATTCCGGAACCTGCAGCTCCTCTCCGGATGCAGGAAGACAACCGTGGTGTTCCATGCAGGTTTGAGACGTGACCTCTTCCTCTCGCAAATGCACATCCTCATCCCTCTATCATCCATCATGCCTGTCGTCTGTCGTCTCTCTTATACATTCCCATGCCGTGTCAGCCATTGTTGCGTTTCTTTACGGGGAGGGGGGGGTTTGGTTTCTCACTATTGTGTATTGCTACAATGTATACAAAAGGCCTGCCACTTTCTCTGAGAGAAAGAGAGGGAGACCCTTTTTTTTCCTGTCTCCTCCATAGCGTGGTGGTGTTAAGCCGGCCGTGGAAAAGGGCTCTACTTGATCGTGCTAGCCACCATGACTCATGTGGAGCATAGAAACGCAACACATAGAAACACAGCCCAGAGCCTGTTAATGTCCGTTTGTTATATGCTTCTTTTAAAACCTTAATTCTAGACTACAATATAAATATTTGGGAATGGCTCCTCCTTTGTACTCTGTGGCATTCTGTCTGTTGTTAAACAGCACAGTGGATTGGCTTACTGGTTCTGTATGAAACCCAGGCATCACTGTCTATTGAAACTAGGACTGGCAAGGTTTTATAATCAAAATGGAAAGGGTTGTTAGCATATCAGGAACATGGTCTGTATTGTTTTGTATTCAGACCCAGGCTGCACGTGTCTGGCTCAACGCGGGATCCATCTTAGTGGTTTAGAGACCCACTTCTCAGCTATGACAGAAATGTAGGTTACAGCAGGCTTTAGTCACGGCCGGCTCTGCACTGTGGTTCAGACAAGGATGCCCATTCGTGCGAGCGTTAATCTAACCTCAAGTGTTTTTTTTTTCCATTTGCCTGACGAAGGAATTATCTGGTGGAGTGGGGACGGAATATTAAAACATAGGGATTGGAAGAGATGTATCCCTAAAATCAACATGGTAACTTACTGGATGATTTAGTGATATAATAATAATTATTATTATTATATATAATTTGTTATTAATTAGAAGTATATTTTTCTAAACCGTTTTGCATACCTAAAACTAAGCCACGCAATCTGGCTTTTAAAAATGTGGCTATTTTTTTTAGAAAGAAATTTTGAAACATTTTTTTTTGTGGCCTTTTAGAGATTCAGCCCAGATTTCTGCACTTCAGCAGACATTTCTGTATGAGCGTACCGCCCCGGCATGCGCAGTAAGAAGTGAATTAACCCTTCGGTTCTATGTTGCTAGGCACACGTGCTAATGACAGCCAATGTTTTCTCGCACACTGAACACACCCACATTTCCCCATATGTGTTACCACGGAAACTGGCTCCTCTGAGGAGCAACACGATTTATTATGCCCCAGTTGTTGCAGTGAAGGACCTTTGGCCTGATGGACATGGGGCCCTTCTAGACTGACCACAACAGAGATGTTAACTGAACGATGCGTCTCTGTCACTGTTCCCCATGTAGGCTTCTGTTCAGAAATAGTGCTCAATATGAAGTTACGGATGCCATATGAAATAGTGGGCTATATGAGGTTACGGATGCTATATGAAATAGTGGGCTATATGAGGTTAAGGATGCTATATGAAATAGTGGGCTATATGAGGTTAAGGATGCTATATGAAATAGTGGGCTATATGAGGTTAAGGATGCTATATGAAGTAGTGGGCTATATGAGGTTACAGATGCTATATGAAATAATGGGCTATATGAGGTTAAGGATGCTATATGAAATAGTGGGCTATATGAGGTTTATTATGTTATATGAAATTGTGGGCTATATTAGGTTAATTGCGTTATATGAAATAGTGAGTTATATGAGGTTAATTATGTTGTATGAAATAGTGGGCTATATGAGGTTAAGAATGCTATATGAAATAATGGGTTATATGAGGTTAAGGATGCTATATGAAATAGTGGGCTATATGAGGTTACGGATGCTATATGAAATAGTGGGCTGTAAGAGGTTAAGGATGCTATATGAAATAGTGGGCTATAAGAGGTTTTAAGGATGCTATATGAAATAGTGGGCTATAAGAGGTTAAGGATGCTATATGAAATAGTGGGCTATATGAGGTTAAGGATTCTATATGAAGTAGTGGGCTATATGAGGTTACGGATGCTATATGAAATAGTGGGCTATATGAGGTTACGGATGCTATATGAAATAATGGGCTATATGAGGTTAAGGATGCTATATGAAATAGTGGGCTATATGAGGTTTATTATGTTATATGAAATTGTGGGCTATATGAGGTGAATTACATTATATGAAATAGTGAGTTATATGAGGTTAATTATATTGTATGAAATAGTGGGCTATATGAGGTTAATTATGTTATATGAATTAGTGGGCTGTAAGAGGTTAATTATGTTAAATGAAATAGTGGGTTATATGAGGTTAATTATGTTATATGAAATAGTGGGCTATATGAGCCTTTTAAGTGACTTTGTTTCCATGGTTTCTTACACTAGTTCTAATTGTTAATTTTCCAAAAGAGACATCTACGGAATGAAAAAAACTCTTCAGACTTTTTGTGAAGCCCGTTACAGTCTAATCTAGCAGGGGAACTATCTTCCTCCAGCCAATATCCAGCAAGCTTTAACAGTGGTGCCAACCGAAGCTGCCATCACCACAGCATTTTAAATACTGCGCACTAAAACCAAAATCCTAACATGCCAAATCTGTTGTTTACACAGTTTTGGAATGAATACTATCAGATATTTTATTTTCCCGATTTTATATTTAGCGTGAGCGCGGTAGGTAGCGTCACTTAATTCCACGGTGATGTACACGCATTTGTGTGGTCGTTGCCAACTGCCGCTGGCACATCAGGCCGACACATAGGACCCTGGCACACGGCTTAACTCGCTGTATGGAGAAGCTACTTCCACACCAAGTCCGTAACCCCAGCCCAATTTCACGCACACGCGTGTGTGCACTCTAATCCAGTCCTAATCCCTCCAATGAAGTGAGTTTTATTAGGATCTGCCAGCCCAATGGAACAGCAGTCAGGAGTCTGTCCTCGCTAATGCCTTGCAGTTGACGAGGCTTTGGCTCTGTCAGCGCGTTCTGACTAACCGCTGCAGGCCAAGCCGGGGAGATGTGGTTGTAGCGGGGTTTGGAATGTGTTTCGAAAGGACCTAATCCGGACCTACACAAATGATGGAAGACGCAAACATACGATTCTCAGCGAAAACACGCTCCATCCGCTCCTCTTCATCACCCTTCATCCAGTCATCCAGCCTCTCATAACTCCCTTATATACTGCTTTTAGAGATTAGCGCCCCTTGAAGTCACCTCTAAACACCCCAAGGCTAGCACCATACACCCATGGTTCCCATGATGAGCTGAGTCGACTTGTGTTCTCAATCCTTTTCTAAATGACATTTGTGTTCCAAATTGCACCCTTCTTCCCTCTATAAAGCACTTAGAGTCCTATGGGATGTAGTGTATTATGTAGGGGGCATGTGGGTGTCTGACTGACTGGCGTCTCTCTCACAGACTGGGCCCTGAACCTATGTCAGCCTGCATGGCAGATCCCAGGTACGCCCCGCAAAATGTCCCAACGTCTCGTTTTCTTTCTCCTCAAAGAAATTAAACAGCGAGAAGAAAAGATGCAACAGACATTTTGTAAAATGTGTTGTTGGGTATTGGAAATTATGAATGTGCAAAAATAATTAAAACATGTATTTTTAAAATGTTATTCGTAAGTAAACAAAAATACTACTCAAACATATTTTATACATTTCTTAAAGGGGAATTTCACCATACATCAGCTATTTAATGTACTAAGTACTAGTATAACACAGAGGCTTCGGGAAATGTTACAAAACATAACTACATTTATTTTCCGATCTCGCCACCCTTCAATGCATAGAACGTGTCATTTGTGGCATTGTTTAGGGCACAAAGCCCGTTAATGAGCTCCTTCCTGGCCAATTGTGTGAAACTCCTTCAGACCTAGTAATCTCTCAAACATATCTCACACACATCTCCCCCCAGGGCGAAATTCCCCTTCAAAAGTACTGTGACATTTTCTGGAATGGATATTTCTCATCCAGAGCCTCTTGGGTAGATGAGACCAAAATAAACCTCCACGGTGCATCCAGTCCTTTTGACTGAGGTGTTTCCCAGAGTTCCCTCACTAGCTGAGGCAGACGAGAGGATTATCCTGAATTACATCTGTTTTTGCTTCTGGATGAACAGTGTTGATGTGGGTGGGAGCATAGTGAGAGCCTCCTGAGAGGATGTTTTGTTTCCTCTCTCTGGTGTGTTTTAGAGATTTAGTGATTAGCAGTGGTCCACGGGGGGCATGTGTCCTGTCTGTGTGCTGTGCTGTCGCTGTGCTGTCTGTGTGCTGTGCCATCTGTGTGCTGTGCTGTGCTGTGTGCTTTGCTGTGCTGTCTGTGTGTTGTGCTGTCTGTGTGTTGTGCTGTCTGTGTGTTGTCTTTCGGGGCTGTGAAAACAGAATGAGAAAAGGCACCAGCACCACTCATGCATAATGGGGCATCTGGTATCCGGTGCGTGTGCGTGTGCGTGTGTGTGTGTGTGTGTGTGTCAGGGCATGGGCGCAGTTCCACCGTGTGACTCCTACAGCTGAGGAAGTCAACAACGTTGTTATTAGAAAAAGCAGACTCCTTGGTGGGAGGGTAATTACCCACGAACACACTCACTGCCCATAAACAAACAGAAATTCAGGGACACACCACTGACGTGTTGAATATCAGAAAGAATTAATGAAATCACTGCTGTCAGTCGGCCTGGAAGAGGTCATCCACTAAGTTACTTCAATGTAAATACGTAACATCCTTATACGTTGTCCGTCGTTGATTTCACCTACCACTGTCCAATCTGCCTACAGGTTATAAGATATCAATGTTAATAAAGCTGGATGGGCCATATATTGTAGCTTAATTTAATCGATCGGATTGGGCTAACGGGCTCACCAACTTAAGCGAACTCCAGTACCTGTGAGAAGGAGTCTGTTTAGTGGACAGTTAACAGGGCCTTAATTCTGTTTGTATTGATATGCTGTTTGTTAGACTCCAAGGTTTCATGTTGGCCTATGGTATAAAGACTTTAAATACGTTTTCATTTTTTATACTTAGACATTTAGCAGGTAGTCTTATCCAAAGCAACTTACAGTATGTAATGAGTGCATACATTTACATTAAAAAATAAAACAGTTGAGAAGTGTTGTCAGTATGATGAGTGTTTTGGCCAGCAGAGGGCAGTATTACAGTATTCAACCCCCTTCAGCTGGGATGGTGATGACATGACACATGTATTTAGATTATTTAGCGTTTTTACCATATGTTGAGTATTTACCGCTTTAGAGTATTTAGAGTGTAGTATAACAGTATTAGAGTATTTATAGTATTAGTTTATTTAGCAGCACCCATTCTTCCTGGTGTCCACAATAGAGCTCAAAACATGATGTAAAAAAAATCACTTGCAGAAAAACTTAAAATATATTAGTTTTAAATGCAAACAATACAGCTAAATAAGAAAATACAAACAGTATAACGGAATGTATGACTAATTTGTGTGTTTGTGTCTCTTGATGCCATGCAGTGTTATTTTAATCATCTTTTTTGCAATTTGCTTGAGTAATTGAAAGTGGAAAGACCATGTTCCATGTTGTCATGACACTAACACTGTTTGTTTTGGACCTGGGAACCAGGACATGTGTCTTGTGAGATATCGGGACATTAAGACTATTTTGAATCTTAAGACAATCTCTCATAAAAACAGGAAGCGTTCAATTTAATCTCTCCTCAGTCCTCACATAGTTCGTAGAGTGTTTTTAACGACCAGGCGCGGTCCTCTGTTTTGAGCCAAATGCAGCTTTGCTAGATCATTCATTGTTGCAACTGACCAAAATCTTGGACGGCGGACAAGATGGGAGATACCCACAGCCTGAATGACCTAATACAAAAGATATTTGCCTCAAAAACCTGTAACATGTTTTTATAACAGATATATTTCTGCATCTGTACCAAATTGTTGTTAGTCCTAGGAGTCGAGGCTCCTTGACCTCCTTAATGGTGCCTGACAGAATATCGACAGCAGATGATGAGGATCAGCCAGTATCGGTGATAACTCTACTAAGATTCTGCCTACCATTGGGTTAAGAGTTTTTGCCAGTTAGCTCTCGCAATAAAATATGTGTTGTTCAATCAATGATTAAATCTCAGTGGTCCACTTCGCTCTGAGCCTGTGAAAGATACGCGAAGGACGAGCGAACAAAGATGAAGGATAAGAGTGGAGGGCAGTGCAAACGGAGAGGGAGCGAAGGAGAAACGTTCTCTGTGTCCTAATTGGACTGTGGCTTGACACTAATGCACTCCTAATGCACCCTGCCCATTATCACAGAGCTATCCCAGCATGCCTAGCTGCTCTGCTGCTTTACTCCACTGGGGTTTTATTATCTGTTCGGAGTTGTCTGGGAGTATCCTCCTGCGTGCTAGTGTGTGTGTGTGTGTGTGTGTGTTTGTGTTGTTTTTAGGTGTTTCAAGTGTTCCTGTGTGAGGGGGTGTGAAGAGTTGAACATGAGAGCCGTGCTAAATCTTGTAACCGCCGCGCTCATCTGACTTCGCTCTCTTGCAGTGGACAAAAACAAGACGCGTGGGGCTCCGAGGGCCCCCTCCCAGACCGGCTCAACCACCCATTCGGGAGGACCCAACCAGCTGCCCCAACCGGACCTGGTCCCCGCCGTCCCGGCGCCGATGCCGTCGGCGTCCTCTCCCTGCCCTGCTCCGGTGGAGGATAAGCCGGTGGCGGCTGCCCAGAACCAGTGGGAGAAGAAGAACCCGCGCGTACAGCAGCTCCGGAGACTCCTGGTGCAGGGCAACCGGCGGATTGAGGCCCTGGCTACCGTGGTGCAGCATCTCTTCAGTGAGGTAAAAACCCCGGAAACGCCGCCGGGACCGGACTGCGTGTTTCGCCTGTCCTGTCCCACTTTAGGTCATCGGCGGACAGATTCATGTCCTCGGTCGGCCCGAAAGCTCTAGAGGTCTGAGAACGACACCTTTTCCGTTTGTGAGCTTTTTGGGAAGACGCGACGTTTGCCAAATGGAGCTGGAGATGGGGGGGCCGTTTGGCAGAGCTTGTGTTTACCTATTGGAGGAGGTGGGCGGAGACGCCTCTCCAGACACAAGCTGCTCCGGGTGAGTGTGTGGGACGGCGTACTGCGGTCTGACTGTGGCAGCCCGCGTGTTGTCTTAAGTGTCTGTTGTTTACCTCAGAGACGGCCCAGTCGGGAATGGGGAGTAGCGGGATGTGTTGGTATATCGGAGGTGTGCGTGTTTTATTCATGGGTTGTCGAAGGCTTGACGTGTGTGCCTGTGCGCGCGTGACGTGTGTGAGGCTTGACGTGTGTGCCTGTGCGTGTGTGATGGAGTGGGGGTGCATGAATTTAGTGCTCGTTGTATGTGTGGATAGGTGTTTTCTAAATGGGTCTCTATGGATCTTCTACTCTAAGGATTTCATGTGTGACTGACTTCATTCAAGGGCACCCTCTCAGCTACCACTACCTAAAAATACCGTCCCCTATCAACAGCATAAGGAATTTGTTTCCTATCTCATATACATGCAGTGTCTTTGTGATACGAGGATCCTGTTGAACCTGGCAGACGTCCTGGTTCATGTCTTTTGTTCACTTGTGGTTGATAGCTTGTGAACGATTTCTCCAGCCAAGCAGTTGGGTGTGGCTTGTATGGTTAATCCACCTGTCACTCACACGATCCAGGACGTCGAGAGCCAATACATTTGTAAATATTTGCAGGGATTAGGATGTCTTTAATACATTTGGTCTTTAGAGTGACATGGAAAGCTTATTAAGATCAAATTACATTTCTTGACAGCATGTATTAAAGTATTGAAGATAAAATGAAGCCTAGTCAATTTTTAATTATACTCTTTGTGTATTTAGGATCGTGTGTTTAGGATCCCCATAAATTAACGACGAGCATCTAGGCACATTCACTCATGTGGAGAATGACGTTTAACTGCTCTGTGAATTTATGAGTTGGCATTTCCACAAATCAGTCTCTGTCATTATTTGAATTCTTCTGTTCGTGTGGTACGGCAGAGACATATTTAGAATAGCAATGATAATGTTTAGGTGCACTGTAGATTTATGGCGTGTATATACTGTTCTGGCGTGCCCTCGTTAGCTTTCTAATGAGAGCAAAGTTCACATTTTAAATTCATTAAATCTATTGCAGCTGACTATTAAGAGCCAAATTTGCCAACTCTTTGTCCATATTTCCCTTTTCTCTCTCGTGAAATATCTCTTTTGCTCTCTCTCTCTCTCTGTCTCTGTATCTCTGTGTCTCTCTGTCTCTCCCTCTCCTGCCATTCTGTCAGTCTCTTGTAGCTTTCCTGGGGTTCTTAGTTTCTCCTGCCAAATGAGTCTCGCTGTGGTATTATGAGTGTGTCTCCCATGTCACCCCACATCTGGTATCAATAAACGCCCCCGATGGGAGGGTTATGTAATTGAGACAAGGAACCAGGGGGGTGTAGGGCAAGAGCAGGGAGAATGGGAGGTGGAATAGATAAATGTAGAGTGTTAGAGGGGGAGTGTTGTTTTGGGTTATGGACTCTGGAAGGTTTTTTGAATGTGTCTTCTTAAAAAAAAAAAATAAATAAATAAAAGAAGTAAGATCCATAAATAATATATTGGCAAAAGTGTAGGGGCCGGTGTTAGGGGCAGACATTGGGGTTGTTTGATCTGATCGCATAGGTTCGGCCCTCCCAGCTAATGCTATCTGGCCACGGTTATTACTGACACACATGTGCAAACGCGCACGCACCGAGCCTCGCATTACTCTGTGAAACACTGAATAACCCACACGCTGGCTCCAGTCTATCTCTGTCTGAGGTGTGTTACGGATGATATCGCCGTTATCGCTTCACCGGGAGAGAAGGAAGCCATCTAGTATAAATCCGTTATCTCCCCATACAGATAAGGACAGGCACGAGGTTTCTCCTTTAAACATTCACTCCTCAGCTGGTGCTGTTAGGTAAGTTCTCATACTGCCTGCCGGTGGACCTGTTAGATAATATGACAAAAACAGCGGAACATCATAGTGGTCCCAAATCTGATAATAGTGACGTAGTGTAACTCTGGATGCTCTACTAAGTTAAGAAAATGATTTGTCATCAAGTCAAGTGATTCCCGGCTGCTTCTGGACCACTGTTTCCAGTCAACTCTTTCAACGCTTCACCTCTCCGTGGCAGAGACTGAACGACACCTCTGGAATGCCTGGCAGTCTTTTTATCTGTCATTGATTAGACTGATGGATATAGAAAGGGTGGAGGAAGGGGAACGGAGGAGGGATTGGGGGAGAGGGAGGAATGCGCCAGCTGCAGTTTGAAGCCTCCCTGCAGGCACCGGGAGGAGGGGAGGAAAAAGAGACGGGGCTGTTGGGTTTCACCACATCACCTTTCAGCTGTACGGCTGAGGGCGTCGATAACCCCGCCCCCTAGCCACAGGCCCGGCCGTAATCCTCCTGGTGGAGGAGAAGGAGAGATTCCTATCTGAGAAACGGCAATGAAATCTCTGAAGACAAAATGGAGTGTTCTTGAGTCACTTCTGTCATATTTATCAGGGCATCCAATTGCTGTGAAGTGATCCGGCCTGCTTCAGTATGGTGAGGAATACACCCATGACATGGTTCCATTGGTTATTTTATATTATAAACCAGGTGCTGCAAATCCTGAATGCTGATTGGCCGATAGCCGTGGTATGACAGCATATACCAAAAGAATGACTTCTCTTCTGCTCCGCTAGCCAATGAGTTGACGATAGACATCCATTCGTGTCCTCGTGAGTCTATTTTTGTTTGGGGGTGAGAGTTCCTCGATTGCACCTGACTAGCTAAGAGGCTACTCAAGAGTCTTGGCAGTGACATATCAAAGATGTCCAGTCACTCTACAAGGGCTAGACTCTATTTGTGCGAGTCTTATCTAAAGGGAGAACGCCAGCGCTATCCTGGCCGCCGAGAGCACTTCAATATGGGGCAGCTCAATATGGAAAATGCAGCACAGTCAACCATTGCACAAATGGAATGGCCCTCTTCGCTGTAAAGGACAGAAGTCAAACAGCAATTGTCATTCAAATGGATATCAGCGGTTCATTAGGCAAAGTTGTGTTCGCCTGCCTATGTCGAATTGTTGGTTTGGTTTTAGGGTACCCCTTTTGCTGCATGAGCAGGAATTACATCTCAGTGCCCTATAGGCTAGATGAACAGTAGAACATGGTGAGTGTAGCCCGCGCCGCAAATGCAAACCAATAGGTCAGCCCCTCAGACACACAGACTACTGGATCTGTAGAAGGGACCAGAGAGGTGACTCTGTGTGCAGCCCCCAAGGCCCAGAGCGGAGAGTCTCAGCCCAGCCTGACCTCACTCCTCCAGACCTCAGTCCTCCAGTCCCCGCAGCGCCTGGCCCTGTCTCTTAGGGGGAATACGGGGGCGGTGCTAGGATGGGGCGGAGGCGGCCGGGTTTGGAGGCAGGGAGTTAACACTAGGCAGGCTGGAGGCACAGAGTCCTCCTCGGGTATAGGGAGGGAGGGTGGGAGAGAGGGAGGAAAGAAAAGAGAGGGAGAGAAGCTTCTTTGATGTAGACAGACTAGTCCCCTGACTGAGCGATTGCTGGAGGTGGAGGTGATTTGTTGATGCTGGACTGGGGGAGAAGAGGAGAGGAAGGAGGTGTAAATGGGGCGTGTTGTGGCAGAGTGCATATAGCAGACAGCTCTTCGGCAGCCCAGGGGGAATAACATGGGCTCCTCTGGCAGCAAAGCCTGCCTAAAGACTCATCCACGGACCAAGAAGAAAGGCAAGGTGTGTTTGTTTTTTTGTTTGTTTCTCTTTTCATAGCGCTCGGGCACATCTGTTGGCCTGCTACTTGGCCACTTTTGACTTTTTCTCTCTTTTCTCTCTCTCTGCCTTCTTTCTCTGTTTGCTGGATTACTTAAAGTTGACAGATGGATTGTCTGTCTCTGTCTGTCTGTGTTTCTAGTGAGAAGTCATCACTAGTATAGTAACCCGTGGCAAGTCAGGCAAAGTGAGGACATTTTGCTGGTTATTTTTGCAAGCTATGTTAGGCTTGGGTTTAAGTTTAGGGTTAGGTAAAATGTGATTTTTGGTCCCAAAACTCCTCACAAGTATAGAAAAACAAGTGGGTCTTTGTGTGCAAAATAGATTGTTATAAAGTAATAATTTTATTATTTTCTGTTTGTTCAAGAGTTCAGGGATATTCACTACAGCATAATCTGTGTTTAAGCATTTAAGAAACTTATGTGTAGCTCTGGATTGAATTAGTGCTGGGTGTAACCTTTGACTCTTTCAGGATGTTGAGACAGTTGATCTGTGTAGGTGTGTAAAAATGTGCAAAACCATGACTGTCTTCTGGGTGAAAGAATTGCTGCGCCATGTGTGTTTTAGACTGACACAGTCTATTTGTTTGCAGGCCTGTGTGAGAGAACAGGACACGTGAGAGTTTGCGGCACGTGTTCATTTTTCCAGTTTCTAAACATAAGCCGTTTCTAAGTCACCCTCAAAGTATTTCTCCACAGTATGATATCATGGATACAAGGTCCTAAGTATATTATAGTGTAGAGACACCGGCCAAAACGGTACGGATAAGTCTGTATTGTAAGTTGCATCAGACAGGAGGATCCGCTAATATACTTTTATGTAAATGTTAACAATGTAAAACACAACGTGAAGCGTTAGCCTGGTCCCAAGATCTGTCAGTGCTTCCTTGTTAACAAGAGATTTGGGAACAGGCTATGAAAATGCTTTCCTGAGAGGTGTAGCCTTTCCAGCGGTCTAATGTGTAGCTGGGCAACTGAAGGTTGTTATTAGAAGTTACAGCAGGTTGGGACACGCCCACAGGCATAAGTTGCATTATGATGTCACTGCACTAAAGCCTTTAATTGTGAAACATTTGGTGGCAAGGAATGATGTCGTGGAGAAGTCAAGACACGGTGTCTGACGTAAAACATTTGTTAACTAGTGTGACTGGAAACAAAAGACTGACGTAGTATGCAAAATGATTTTTTACTAATTCTTTCTCTCTCTTTCTCACATATACACACATACACACACACACACACAAACACAAACACACACACACACACACACACACAAACACAAACGCAGCGTGAAGATGCACTGAAGCTGAAGAAAGGACTGTCCTTGGAGCTTGCTAATCTGCGCGATGAGCTCGGTAAGAAAGAAAAACCACCTCAAGCACATTTTACTTCAACCCAGTGCTTTGTCCTGTGAGTTGATCTGCAGAAAGTGTTGCCAAAGCAGTAATTAAAGCAGTAAATTAGAAAATGATCCGTGGAACAGTCACTTTTTTTCTGGAACACTCAATTTGAATATGCCCGGCTTATCATTTCGAGCTTATCAGGACCTCAACTGTCATTCAAAACGCTTTGAGCTGGCCAACTCTCTTTGAAGCTACTATATTAAGCCTACCCCCCACTAGGCATGCTGCATTTGTGAAGCTATAACTCAAGCTGTAGCATGAATTGCGAAGGTGATTGTGGGTGTCCGTGTGTCCGTGTGCAAGCTTATGCGTGTGTATGCGTGTGTCATGTACATTCGCAGAGTAGATGTTATTGTAGGAGTCACAAAGCCGTACGAACTCCAGACACGAGCAGACAAAAGTCTCCTTTGTCCACACTTTTACCTCGATAATGACTTACTACCCTCAAGCATTCATTCACAGTAGTTTTGTTGTCCCCGTAGTATCAGCTCTTGTTGATCATCCTCGTGGTTGAAGTTTCACATCACTGCCCCAGCAGGACGCTGGTTTTAACATTGTGCTTTCAGGGCAGTGGAAATGTGCTTGCGAAGAATGTGTTCTTCAGCAGGTAGGATTCAGACACGCTTACTGTAGAAACATGACTCACGATGTCTTGTCTGTAGTGTTACAGCTGAAGCGCAGAGGTATAATACGAACCCTGCCCACGGGAGATTGGTTGCAGTGCTGTCAGAGAGTTTGACGATTCATATTTGATAAAGCATTCCTTCTTCCTCCCTGGTTGAAGTATAAATCCCTGATTGGATCATTTAAATGATGTATCCTCACACGTGTATGGTGGAGGGAGGGAGGGAGGGAGGGACGATGGGGGGCTTTTTCCGGATGTGTTTTATGCTTTCCGCGTTTCTGTCTACCGACGTTGTCAGAGTTGCATTCCACACGGGGTGGACCTGTTCAGTTCTGTTCCTCAGACTTTGCCCAAACATTGTGGTGTTGCACAAAAGGAAAGGAACTTGCTGTACCCACGTGCTCCATGACACACGTACCTGCCAGCCCGTGCCACCTGTACCCGCTGCCTTCGAGGCGTCTGGTTGGCGTGCCTGTACAGTGTAGTTGCCATGAAAAATTCCAACGGCTGTCTGAATATAGACGGCTGAGGAGTCGCTTCTCTTAAAACAGACAAGCATGCACACTGACATATCTAGACACTCCCACACCCACAAACACACAGCTAATCACAGACGCTCACATAACTACACATGCCTACACACACACACACACGCACACACACATGCACATACCCACGTCTCTCCGAACATAGTTCGGCAGATCCATTTCCTCAAAAATGTACGCCTCTCGCACAAGCATTTTTATAGACACAGTTTTACCACACAGTCCTGTCGAATGCTATTTACTCCCAACACACACATAGACAACACACAGCCAGGACAGTGAACACACACTTTCACTACCGCACCAAGCCCCTCCCCCCTGAAATCACACTCATGCCTGGACGCGTTGTTTCCCACCAAACCTCAGAGAGAGCAGGCGGTGGTGGCCTTGGTATGCTTTTTGAACCTTGAACCCTGCTTCACACATGCCTGTGGAATGTATGGCCTCCCTCCACCTCAGTACTGTCTGCCGACCATGGAGAAGCACTAACAAGTACCTTTCAGGCAGTACGTTGACTCGGCATAACCTGTGTCAGTGGAAGAGGTCTATTCTGGCTGGTCTTGGTCAGTAAGTACTTCCTGGGATTTTCTTTGCCTTCTCAACAGTTAGAACGGATCAAAGATCTTTATCCTGACCTGGTTATAGTTGCAATTAAGATTTGTAGAGTTAATTCCGATTCCAGATCTGCCCTCAGATACACTTTCTCTCCAGCCCCCTAAAATCGTTCCCTCTGACCCTTGATCGTGTGTCCCAAACAATGTAGGATTTGCTGGGGGGTGGATTATCGGCGATGTTATAACGCAGGGCCACCTGCCAGATTAACACACACCCTTTCTGTTCGTCGGTCCGTAATAAAAACAGGCCCTGTCCATTAACATGCTTGCAGCTGCCAGCCTTATGTCATCATCGCCACGGCAACAGGCCTCAGGGTTAATTCCACTGAGGAGGGATATGAGAGAATGTAAACCGTCCAGGGCATCACGCGCTATGGAAACAACGTCTTATCACATCCATTATGTAGGTCTGTCATAAAAGATGTATTAAGATGTAGACCTCTCATTAGATATCCATTAAAGAAGTTACAGCCTGGGGGAGACCCTGAAACAAAGCCCGCTGGAGATGCTGTTAAGAATGTTTTTGTTTCGTTTCGGGCCCGGTTTAATTTGTCTGGGAATTCGGCCCATAGTTTTTGTTGTTTGAAAGTGACGCGTGAACGTTTCCATAAGATTCTGATCAAGAGGAAGGTTCCGGTTAGATTGCACAAGATTGGAACAGTTACATATTTTTCAGTTTGTTGGCCTGATGTTCATATATAATTTTTGTTTATGTAACACTGTGAGCAGTTCATTGGGAATTTGGCCGTTAGATGTTATTCGAAAACATGTCCTCTCTTATTACAATTAAGTCATTGTTCACCCAACTCTGGTGTAATTGTGCTTTGAAAGTGAATTTGAAGCGATGAAGTGTTGTCTCTTAATAATCTCTTCTTCCTTCCTTGCCTCCCTCTCCAGTCTCCTCGTCCCAGTGCTGTGAGCGACTGCAGAAGGAGAAGGAGGAGGTGCGCGTGTCGCTAGAGGAGGCCGTGCGGAGGCTCCAGGAGGAGCACCAGGCTGAGTTGACCGGGCTGGAGGAGAGGCTCCGAGCCTTCTACCAGGCGGAGTGGGACAAGGTGCACCAGGCTTACCAGGAGGAGGCTGACAAATGCCGTGCCCTCATGGAGCAACAGGTCAGTGGTGGGGACAAACAAGGGCGTTAGCCCGCCGAGCTGAAGGCGGTTTTACCTCGAGCAGCCGACCCAAGTCTCTCACAGGACTCATGGGATGTTAAGTAACTTTTCCATGAGTCTGGATCACTCCCATTGGCTCTCTTAGTTAACTCCTTAGGCTCAGCAGCTGGGAATGGAAACGAAGGGGTCAATTTTTAAAGCAGACCGTGAGCCGCCATGGACACGGTGTTGAATGATTATCCGCTGAAACGCCCTCTGAACAGCTCTGAAGCTGCTAGCGGGCCGAGGGGATAGGGTTGGCGTGACGTTAACCAATCACTGTGTGACTATGTGCCTCTGGAAATGTCCCTTCGCTCAGACCGACTACACATGCAGATCTCAACTTGTAAACGCTGCTGGCGATTTAAGACTGTTGTCGTTGTTATTACTCTGTCATCAGCGGTAGAACAGACGTTATCTTCTAAGTCCCTTATCATCTGCTTCTAACTGGAGAGAGAACATCCCAATTAAACCAGTAATAAACCATTGACAGGAGCTTGTTCCTATGCCGAATCATTACTCAGCCATGTAGATTTCTTTTAAAAGCTGTTTTTACATCAGCAGTTGTCACCAAAGTTCTTATTTCGAAATACTCGATACAAAAACCAAGAATAACACTGAAGACGCTGGAATGATAGAACCTTGTTCTTCTGTCTGTCAGCTGGAGGAGATGAGGTGCAGACAGGAGGCCCTGAGGAAAGAGCAGGAGGCCAGCCATGCTCAGCAGATGGACACGCTCAAACTAACTTACAACACCTCCGTCCAAGGTAAGAGGACAGAAAGACATGTACCTCATTGTTTTTTTTTATCCAAAATATTTCCTAAAACGCATGCTTCTTTCACCCATCCAATCATCCACCCATCCACCCATCCCAGGCCACCACAAACTTGGTTGGTTTTCACCTTTCAAATACTTTACACAAAAATAAAAATAAAAAAAACGATTTCTCCCACTCATTATTGACCTAGTTGCGCGCGTGCATGTGTTTTACAGAGCTCAGGAGAACTCAGGAGCAGGACTTGGAGAACCTAGACAAAACACTGAAGGAGACTGAGGCAATGCTTAATGTAAGATCCATGACCCCCCCCCCCTTTCCGAAACAGGAAGTTGTTTTAACAGTCTGATGTACCCATTATAATGTCAGCACTGTGGAAGCATTCGCGTAACAGCAAAGCAGTCCCGTGCTCTTTAAAAACATGTTCCTTCTCTATCACTCTCCTCCCTCTCACACAGTCTCTCTATTCTAACTCTCTCACCCGCAACAGGAGAAAATCAAAGACCTGACGTCGGAGAACGAGGTGCTGAGTGAGAAGCTGCGAGCTGAGGAGGAGAGGAGGATTCTGGCAGAGAAGAACCAGGTAACGGCATGAAGTTCCAAATCGCCCCTTATCACTTATACAGTGCAAATCCTTTCACCAGAGTCCTACGGACACAGACAGGTGGCCTATGAAGCTATTAGTCTGCAACACTGCTGGTCGTCTAATTGTGTTTTGGGACGTGGACATCAAACTGGAGCAGCAGTGACCTCTGCTGGTTGGGAAGGGAAATGTGGCTGGTCATCAGTGGTTAATACTCCACACTGATTCTATGGTTTTCTCTCTCTCTCCATACAGAAGGACTCCCATGTGCTGTATCTGCAACAGGAGTTGGAGAGTCTGAAGGTTGTTCTTGAGATTAAGACCACACAGCTTCACCAACAGGACAAGAAACTCATGCAGATGGACAAGCTGGTCAGTGGACATCACACACACACAAACGCGCGCGCACACACACACACACACACACGACTGTGCGTGCATACACACCCTGAGCTGAGCTTACGTCCGTGTGAGGAAGTTGTTGTTTAAACTAACGTTCCTTCTGTACTTGAAGTGAAAGGGTGTGTTGGGCCCTCCTTATAAATCATCATGTAGAAGACGTGTACACACACACAAACACATTCCTGTATGGGCTAAGTGTTTTAGTAAGGCTATGTGTTTGTCATTCAAGCTGATGATAGATTGTCTTGACTCCCTGAAGGCAATTGGCCGCAAAGCAAAATATGCTTAAATACATGACAAATAATGAGTCACGAATGGAACGGTGGAGTTTGCCTCAGCCAAAGTGTTCACGGCACGTAACCTAGAAAATTCCTCTCTGTTGCTAACAAAAATAACTCCCATTTTGACACTGCCATGTAATTTTTTTTTTTTTACATAGGCTCTATCTTGAGGCTTTCCTGTTTTTTTTTTTATCTATGGATCCTGGGGCATATCAAAGATAATTTGTATAAACGTTTTTATAATTACAGTGACGTGTTTAATTACTGTGACATGTTTCACTTTTGCTTCGGATTGAGCATTGCAATAGACCTGATTTAGATATGTTTATTAACTTTTATTTGAAAAAATATATTTCTGTGTTATTATTTTAGTTTAAGTGTACTACTTACAGTAAGTGTACTACTTAGCAGTGTTAGAAATACAGAAAGGGGTGGGAGGTTAGGGGCCATTTGTGTAATATCGTTATAATATGTCACTTCTTGCATTTACCTTGCAAGATTCAGTATTAATAAAATACTTTTATAAACCCTGCGAAAACAAAAAACAATTAACCCCCGAAAACCTAGCTGTAACTTTTTATTTGTAAGGTTGAAATTCAAAGATAATAGTTTCAGTGTAATGAATTATTAGTTTTTCATCCGGCCACTTCAATAACTTCTATTGTGCCTCTGTTTCAGGTGGAGGCCAACGTGAAGTTGGAGGAACGCCTGAACAAAGTACAGCAGGAGAACGAGGACTACAGAGCCCGCATGGACAAACACACAGCCCTCTCCAGGTATGTCCTGCCGAAAAGAGGTGTGCGTGCGTGCGTGCGTGCGTGCGTGTGCGCTCCTCGCTGACCAACTCTCTCTCCGTTTGTCCCTGCAGGCAGTTATCCAGTGAACAGGCTGTGTTGCAGCAGACGCTTCAGAAGGAGTCCAAGGTCAACAAGCGTCTCTCCATGGAGAACGAGGAGCTGCTGTGGAAGCTGCACAACGGGGACCTGGCCAGCCCCCGACGCCTGTCGCCCTCATCGCCCTTCCACTCGCCCCGAAATTCAGCCTCCTTCCCCAACACCGCCGCCCCGCTCTCACCCACCAGATAACACCACACCCAGCGGGACAGAGACTGTGTTGGGGGTTGGATGAAAGTGTGTGTGTGTGTTCATTAATGTTCTCCAACACACCATAAAGACTACCCCCCCCCCCCACCTACCCCTGTGCCCCACATCACTAACCCCAGCCTCTCAAGGACACCTAGCTGTTCCAAAAACGGATAGACTACTTCATACGATGACGTTGCGGTTTTGGCCTCGGCCGACAATGACTTGTACAAAGATTTTTTTCTTGCTCAAAAAAAGAGAAGACAATGTCGCACAGATGCACTTAAGCGTGGGACAATTCTGCCCTTGCTGTTTTTTGCCTGATTTCTCAGAATTGCCCCCCCCCCCTCCACGGAGAGAAGGATACAGGCTTCTTCCACCTCAGGGTCTGTACATAATGTCTCTCTTATAGTTTGGACTGTCCTCTGTTGTTGTTTTTTTTGTGCATCGTGTTTTCCCTGTTCTTTAATGAAGATGGTGCGGGTCAAAATGTGGAGAGGGAGTAAGGCTGTACACTTCCAGATTTACAAAATGAGGACTTCTGAGTTTGAGTTTCAGTTGTCAAAATACTACCGGCCCCTTTTTGAAGACTGAGGATACGAGGACATTTTGAAAACCAGAGCTTTACCAATCACATTTGTCCCCTCATGTAAACAATCCATATGACAAATATTCAAAGTTAGGGAACTTCAATCCCTACAGCTCTCTAACTTAACCCTTACACAACTCTAATCAAAACTGTGGAATGTATTCACCCACTTGTGACATAGCACTCAATGCAGTCCAAACATCCATAACTTCATATCAAGCCAGTGTTGTCTCAAACCTCAGCTTATCCAAGAATGCCTACATTTTGTTTAATTTTCAACATAAATAAACTCGATGAAAATCTGTCAGTATTATATTTATCATCTGTAGATAAATAGTATTATTTCTTACAAGAGTAAAATTGTAAGGATAACAGCGCTTTGTATGGTTTTATAGATGGGAAGAAACAGGTTATACACACCGGTCTTTATTTTAAAGTCAAAATGATTGACCTCTATGCCCAACTAGTTTCTCGTGTGTGTGTGTGTGTGTGTGTGTGTGTGTGTGTGTGTGTGTGTGTGTGTGTACGTACGTACGTTTTACGGGCTTCTCTAAGAGTTCAACCAGCTGAGTAGTCATGCCTGCATGATGTTGTGGTGCCGCTGTACCCAGAGAAAGGACTGCTGGAGGGCACAGATCATTTGACACAGCAGCCTCCACAAATACTCGTTCATCTTTTCACTGCTGAAGGTCTTGGTGCCAACTTTTGGTGTGTGTGTGTTTATCTGTGGCGGTAATTTTACTTTCCAATTGTAATGGGTACAAACTCGCCAGGTTGGGTGTGTTCAAGTTTGAATTTATTGCAGCCGATTAGTTTAATAGATTAGATCCTACAATGTCTGCACGAGTTCAAAGGATACTTTAACACATTGTACCGTTATTTGTCACAGTGTAACAAAAAAATAGCCCAATAGTCACATTCTATTTTCTTTGTAACAGATGTCAAATCTCACCGGCTTGAAATGAGTATGAGCATCAAGAGGGTTTTGAACAGTTGCTCTCTTGTCACGTCGGCGTCAGACTATCCTAACTGAGGCAAACCTCTATCGTTCTTGTCCGGTTTTCCGGTCGGTTGCACGTCATATCCGGCCGGTTGGAAGTCAGAAGCGCGGATCATCATGACGACGGATTTGATTGAATACCACCAGCCGTGCCAGGTGTACCAGACCACCCCGTCGTCCGTCATGGCTTGGTACGGCCCGTTGTAGTAGTGGCCATTCAGGTTGCCGGACTCGCACCTGTTGAAGAGACCCGGAGTGAGACCAGATTCGGGGACTCAGTAAACAACATGGGGTTGTGAAGTCTTCGCATTAGTCAGGTAAGAACACGGTGTCAGTCAACGCTGATCCTGGACAGCCGGTTCTCCACAGCCCTAACCTAATAGGAGCGTTCGTGCAGGGCTTGAATAAGACTATGTGCGGCTGTCTAGGGACAGTGATTGAAACGTATCATCTACACAATGAATGTGCTAATATCCTAGCGCCGTAGAAAGGCAACGGAGGCGCCACGGTGAAGCGGACGATCATACTTGCTGAACCACCACCCAGACTGGTCGTGGCGAATGCACTTCTCGTCGTCCATGTTGGGATGATCGTAGGTACTGAAATTGATTCCGTTGCGACCGAAGTCACGACCGTCCGTCTTCGTGCCGGCAGGGGGGTGGGCTTCGGGGAGGGCATCCCCCGCGTTGCCAGTGTATTCGCCCAGATGGAGCTGATACTGGTCCTGGGAGGGAAAAGGAACGTTTCAGGTGGAAATAGTTTCGAGTTTTTTTTGGAATCAGCATGTAGATATTACTTACTTTAAAGCAGGGGTCGGCCACAGAGTGAGATTTTTTGCAACAAAGAAAATACGCATTTGTAATTTGCAATTTGTGTGGTATGAATTTGTTGTGCTTAATATCTTAGACTGCTCTTTTAAATATCTGAGTGAACAGAATTACTGAGCTACCACCTTTAGCCAGACACCTGACCACTAATCCACGTATTCACTATGGACCACAAACAGTTGTCTGCACATTGTGCCGACTGCACATTCACCTGCCTGTGAAATGCATCCTTCATTCTGATCTGGTTCTGATCTCCACCTTATCTTGTGTGTTTTACAATACACTTCTATACACTGTAAGAAAGGGTGATGTAAATGCAATTTCAAATATGTACTTAAAAAGGTCCTGGAACTAAATTTAATATCTGAATGATCACTGGTACGCCCATGAAAACAATTGCTTATGTTAGCTCAGTAGAGCAAATTAAAGGCAGAGTAACGGAATGGTTTACACCTACCTGTGTAAAACTGTGGACACAACAATACAATTTATCAGGACAAAGGTTGCAAGTTAGAGACAACTGTAAACACTACTTTAACGTTCTCAACAGAACCATAAAGTTCTGAATACTGCTGACCAGGCCCCTCTGCTATCTGGACAGTTTTGTCAGCGAATATTGACCTTGTTCTAGAGAGTTGCACAGGCCTTTATAAGAAGGTGAAGGAACATTTGTCCCAGTGCCTTTGTTCAAGGACTGCCACAGCTTATTTAAACATTAGATTGGTTTGGCTTTGCTAACTGTGAACTAATGTCAACAAAGAAAGTGTGTTGAAAAAATAAAGCAAAGGAGGGAGGAAAGAAATATGGCCAGCCTTGTCCTTTTATGTTCCGTCAATACCTTGACTGGCTTTTGAACACCAGTAGACAAAACACTGCAACCCAATGTTATGGGAAGTAACACGCATAATGTTCCACTTGGGTAAAGTCCGATAAAGACCACGATCACGTTTACCTTTTCGTCATCCACTTTAAAATTGTTGTACTTGGCAAAGCGCTGATTACCGTCAAAGTCCTCCATGTTGATCTTTAAGTCGTAGTCGCCTAGAAAATAGAATCAAACTGAGGTAACATAGAGCCAAAATTTCAGTCTACTGTCATCCAAGTGTTAGTTGTGGTGGAACATGAAGTGAGTTACTATGGCTAGACTTGAGAAGCAAAATTAAGTCACTGTTGAGCCTCCGTTTCGAGTCTCAATAGGGCCCTAGTTAGAAGCTTTTGGTATTATCATTATCATCCATTATCATTTTAAGAGACATTCGGTGTGAATTTAGACATCTGGCTTTCAATGCCTTCAATCTAGAATGGGCCATGAGTTCTTCTTAGACAAGCATGTTGTTACCTGACTAGAGAAATGTCATGGAAAAACTCCAGTCATACTGTAATTGTAACCTGTTACAAGGGGCCTGGTGGAGTGGTGAGGAAACATTTCTATTCTTAGGTTCTCCTCAGTACCTTGGGAGGTTAGGTAGTGCAAGGGGTCGTTCCCTAGCCAGAACTCTCCATCCGACAGGCTGTCTCCGAAGCCGTGCTTATACTCCACCCAAGCCCTGCAGGGGGAGACAAAACACGCCGACATGCAAGGCTTTACCCGAAACCAGTCAGCAGAGTGCCAGATGTACAGAGGTCTAAGAAAGCATACCGTAAATCTGATGCCAACCTGACGGTAATGATTATCATCATTCAGAAATACAACTGCCCTTGTAAAAATGTACATTTACCTGGAATATCACCAAAGTGCACTTCACAGATTTGCACTGTAACTAAAATGTATTTAGTAAAAATGATATTATACATGTATTCGAGAGAGATATACACACTGAGCCAACAGCTGGCAGTCCTAAATTACATCCTACCCCATATTTAGGATACAGACGCTGTCCAGCTACCCCCAGCTATATACATAATCATTTTTATAAAAGTGTATACGTGCAATTCACCCTGTTATTGAATACATATTTAAAGCTACCTGTCAAAGGACTCCGTTCCGTCCCTCCTCCTCTGGAAGACAGTCCAGCCTCCTCCGTCGCTCATGTCACAGAACACCATGAAGGAGTTAGGAGACTGGTCTGGTCTGACCATATACAGACCAGTAGCCGTATTTCCATCCTTGAAGATCTCAGAGCAGTCTGCACACAGAAACAACAAGGTCAGTCTACACACACAGAAACAACATGGCTATTCTACATACAGAGGAATTTTTCCAACTATTTGTCTGTTTTAAATGTTTCATGATTCACACAATCTGCAGAACAGTTTTCTACAAGGAATACCCACGTATCCTCTACTGTCGCCCAAAGAATTATGTATGAATACAGATGGGAGATATTTGGCTCCCCAGCCTGTCTGACCTTTGTACTGATCCCCAGTCTGGATGTGTGTCTGGGGGATCTGGGGCAGCTTCTGGGCCTGGCTGAGGTGGAGCCCCTGGATGTAGTTGTGCTGGTCGTTAATGACCCCCACCATGTCCTTGATCTCAGCCTGCAGGCGGCCCACCATCTCCCTACATTGCGCTGGGGCCTGTGGCCCAAGAGACAGACAGAAGCCCTGTTAGAAGACATGCTTTCCAAACAGTTTTCAGTCATCCAAATGATCTGTTCTGTCACAGTTTTTGTGGTAAGGTAAAAGAACAAGGAAAATGTATATTATTTAAGCTGTCATGATATTATCGGATATGAACTGTAACGAGAAATATTTACAAAGGCATATAGCAAACGCATTGTGTGGAAATTTGAATGTGAACCAAAACCAATCAAAATAAAGCTTACCGAGTGGCACTCAGTGAGAAACAAAAGCCCCAAAACTGCTACCATGGATACATATGGTTTCTGCATGGTGTGTGAGCGATGTTTAACCACCAGATTAGCTCCAACTTGGTTCACCGTAACCTCTGATTAAAATTCGACATGACAGTCAAACGGCACCCTCTTCCCTATATAGAACTTTTGTCCGTGGGTGTAATTTGGGAAGCAGCCAGTGTCCAAGCATCAGTCAGCGGAAGTGAACTACGGTACCTTGAAACCGGCCAGTACCTTCCCACCACGATCTGCCCACTGGCGTCCTTATCCAAGCAGGTTGTGTCTAGCGGTCTACGGCAGAGGAAGAAGATGGCTTTTTGTAGTGTCTTCCTTCCCCTCTATCTTCCTTTTCTCACCACCCAAGTGGGAATAATACAATGGCACATTCTTATCTTTAACGTTGTCCGTCCAACTATTACTTCAGCCCAATGACTTGTAACTTTCCCCCACACCTACAGTCAAAATTCCCATGTTTCATGTTTTAGCTGTAATTTAGAATTTATTGTTTTGTATTCATGCCAGAGTTTTAGATCTTACCATTTCAGACGATGGTGGATGAGTAATACATTTGGAACCAGATTTATTTAATTAACCTCAGCAAATGTTTCTGAGGGAATTTAAAACCGAAGATTGGAAGGGACAATATAGCTATGTTTACATAAAAATATTGCTATTGAATAAACTGACATACTGTAGCAAACATGGTCTGTTCATTGGTCAAGATGTAAAAGTGGGTTATGCTTATGCTTATCATCCACAAGGGTGCAGACAGTGAAAACCTAGAGTCAATCACAAATTGGTTTGTATATTCAACTTTTACACTAGAGGGCTCTACATTCCGACATTCTGAGTCGGGAATGCACGGTTATGGAAGAATGTACCCTAGGAATGCCATGTCTCTAATGTCAACCACCTTCAGATTATGCTGGGAGAGTATTTTTTTTAAGATAAACATTTAAGGCAAAAACAATAATGAATTTACACCAGTATGATAAAAAGTTTTTTTTCAGTAACGTTTCAAGACACGTTAACCCAATCAAATTCATTGCTTAGGCTAACGCCTCAAAACACTGTCAAATGCATTGCTTAGGAGTGGCTTATACAGGTGCTCACGAGAATAATGCCTTCAGTGCAGCAGTAGCTAGTTAAGTGAAGGTGGCAGAAAAATCGCTAAATAAAACCCCATCGAAATCTGTGGATGTATGTCGCGTTTGTGGTGAACCATATCAGTTTTTGAGAAACAAACATTTTCCTAGGTAAACTAGACAACACACTCGTGATAGAAGATATAATAGGTTTTCTAAAGTGCTATGTGGCTCCTGTCGCAATTTTCTGCTCTAATTCAAAAGAAGTGTGGATGAGGTAGAAATAATTAGCGCTTTTGTGAGGGGAAAAGGCTAATTCTTAACTGAACGAAAAGAGGTGGCATAGCAGTCTCAACACCCAGATGTAGCAAAAGAATTTTCTCTGAAGATTTTTCTCATCCTCTCGTTTTGAAGTGCATATGCTGCTGCGATTCCTTTTGCGTTCAGAACACGAACCTGATCCTCGATTATTGAAATCAGAGGAGTAATCACTAGTATCATTGACCTGTCCGTTTTCAATTTCAAAAACTAGCCGACTGTCGGCCATGCTTGATGAATTCAACTTTTACCATAGCCTGTAGGAAGGCACGCCAAAACATCTATTTTTTCCAGAACAGCATTTGAGCAGAGAAGTTGTAATGGCTTTAATGACTCGATCTTATGAATAGAGCACAGTTTTTCCAAAACAGAATGACATTTTCCCTCCATCTTTGCTTGTTTTCTGATATGCTGCCACCTAGGGAGGAACCAAAGACGTTCAGGAAATTTGTTATATCCAGTTCAAAGAAATAGTGAAACCACGCTAAGCCCGCCTTCAACAAGCCTGTGAGTGGAGGTTTATATGAAAACTAACAACCAATGGAAACATTGCCGCTGAGAATCAGCGGCATCTTTTATTAATAGGCAAGTTTCCAGACCTCCAAGGAGGCCAGACGAGATAGGTGTGGCCGAGACTAGCTAGCTACCAATGACATAGACTGTATGATGGCTACAGAATAGTTTGCAACTTTGCATAGTGCCAATTCTGCAAGCTGTTTTGTCAGTATGCAGTAAAACAATTGATGGTAGCGCAACCGATTATTGAATTTAGTTTGAAGTGTTTTTTGAGCAATTTTCCGCCTGCAGTGTAGCTTTTGTTGCTTGGGAAGCACAGTTTCAATTCATGAATTTGGACAATGCCAATTCCAGCCTGGGACCGAGGTGAATGAATGCCTGTCCTGAAAAATGCGTACACGGGCCTTCAATAACAATTTAAGGTAAGTGTTATTTAACCAAAATATGAATAGAACGAACTATCCCTTTAAGCATTTCAAAGGAATGTGGATAGATCGTAGCCCTGATCGTTATTTTTGACGAAACAAAGTTTCCCAACTAAACTTTTTGGTTCCTGTAAAGGTAAACTATTGACAACCGATTTGCCGTTGTGCACAATCTGGCAATGTCACTTATCTTTCTATTAGACCAAGTTTTGTGTAGAAAACATACAAGGTGAAAATAAATGTTTCTCAACCTTGCTCCTGGGCGCCTCCCTGCCCTAACATACCTAGCTCATGAAGGACTTGATAATGAGCTGATCATTTGAATCAGGTGTGACAGTGCTGGTAGAGATCTAAAACATGTAGAGCAGTGGGGCGCCCAGGTGCTGGGTTGAGAAACACTGGTGTAAATGAATTGGTCTGGCAAGTTATCTTAACTAAATCAGTGGTTCTGAAACCTTTCTTTCGAGACCGCGAACCATCTCGTCTAATTAACCCTTTCAGAGTAAGCATAAGCACACCTGATACTTGTCTAATTAGCCAATCATCTAGTCGGTAATTGAGTGCATCAGTTACCTTCAGTAGGTTTTTTGCGTTCTGAAATATTCAGAATGTATTTTACACAGATCAAACAATTCGTTTATTACACATCTATTCATTACATTTCTATACTCAACTTTTGAGAAAATGTTTGCGGTCAGCGAGGTTTCAGAAGCACTATTGCTTGACTGCAACTACTGTTGCCATTTTGTCTTCGTCGCAAGTATTTCCACTCTTGTTTTGCTGAGTTCTCTTCATGTTTAACTGATCCTTCATAAAATGTTCTGTATTAGCGCTTTGTATTTCTCGAGTAATTTCTTGTTTAATTTCCAAATATAAGGTGGAAAAAATTTCTCTCAACATCTTCATGATAGCGGCTACCTGTGTTGCAAAATGCTTCCTAAAAACGATATCCCGGACGTGATGCCATCTGAACATCAAATATTTATCAACATTCAAAGAAACCACTTTTGCTATGTAGTAAGTTGTCTTATTTCACAGAGAACCTTACCCGAACCTACATGGTGTTTACCTAGTCGCTCACTGATGACGCAGTCAATGACTAGTGCCGGTGTTTTTATTTACTGTACTTACATAGTACAATTCTCAGTGTTGGTCTAGGGCTCCGTTAAAATGAATGTTTCCCCGCGAGTTAAACGCAGATCTGTAAGTGATTGAATGGCTAGGATGGGTGTATACATAAATATGCAAAAAATATATAACATATAGGGGAACATTTTCAGGAATTTATTTAACACTTCATTGACAGCAAAAACCTGTACTTTCTCTCCAGTATAAACACTTCTCTGAAACACCTCGAGATGCCTGAATGTGTCCTGTTCACAGACAGTGTACTTAAATTTTTTCCCTCCCTTGTGTGATATCTAAGGTGTACCTCCAAAATGATTGTGTGTAGGCAAACACCTTTAAAACATGCACAAAAAAAATAAATTATAAGAATCAGTTGCATTGTCTTTGTGATTCAGTCATACAGTGAAATCAGCAATGCCAGAGCTCAGTCCAATCCAAACTGGTCTCTGCAGAATCCTGCTTCGTCCTTCTGGACTTTTTTTAAGTAGCAAGAACAAGGGGATAACGCCAGAGGCCTCATTTTCATACTGTCTTATGACCAAGGAGAGATAAATACTGTAGATGTATTGTACTACATACAGTCACATTAAACTAATGACACTGTCATTTTTAGGTAAATATTAATTTAGAGTTAATACCATACATTTCTCGACTATATGGACCTAGCATCCAAGAGACTAAAAGGCTAAATGTTTTGAGCTAAAAATCTATAGCTAGTGTAGATCACTTCAGATACGGCTAACACACATACGACACCTATTCTACGGTCAAGCGGAGAGTTCGTTCTGAGGGCGAGGCGGCTCGCCGCACCGCGACTGCTGTCTGTGCCTCCGGACACTGCAGAGTTGAGTGAACGACTGGCCGCACCGAGAGCAGACATACGGTTTCTCTTGGGTGTGAACGGTCCTGTGCCTTTTGAGGTGACTCGACGAGATGAAGCTCTTCCCGCAGATTGAGCAACGGTAGCGCCTCTCGCCGCTGTGAATCAGCAGGTGCACCCGGAGGTTGTTGGGCTGCGCGAACGACTTGCCGCAGTGTGGGCAGCTGAACGGCCGCTGTCCCGTGTGGACCCGTTGGTGCACCTCCAGGCATGCCTGGCTGCGGAAGATGCGGCCGCAGAAGTTACATCCCATCGGCTCACTTGCCGCCGCGTCTCTGTGCGGCTGCCTCTGAATCACCGGCGGCGCGGCGGTGGCGGGGGCCGTCATGTCAAACGGGGCGAAGACGCCCATTTCGCTCCCGGGAAACTGCCTCGACTGGCTCTCCACATCCGCCTGTGTCTGGTAGGAGCAAGATGGATGCCCAGCGATCTCTGCATTTGAGGCCGCTGCCTGGGCCAAAGAAAGACCCAGGTGACTCAGAACCCGCTCCTGCATCAGAGCCAGGTCCAATCCCGGGCTGTTCAGTAAATCTGCACCAAGGTCGGGTCCCGCTGGTAGCTGGGTCCTCTGGTTCACGCCCTCTGCTTCGGTCTCTGACTTGAGGATGGCGCTGGATCCACCACCCGTCTCTGTAGGGTCCTCTGGAACTACTGTCGGCGAAGTGTGAGTTTCGGCCACGCTCTGTCTCTCAGTGTCGTCTTTGACGGTTTCTGGAACTTAAAGAGCACCAATAATGTTAAGGAGACACTGATGGTCAGACTATTAAAATCATATATAATAGAATGCCTTCTCACAGCACCGATTTTTCAGGGAAGTCCTTGCTTCAGCTAAGGTTAAGGTAGAAGCCTATTAAATATTTCATCAGTAAATTGATTATGTAATAGGTACAGACAAACTTACTTGTGGATCTACTCTCTGCACTATTTAGTTCAACTTTTAGGTCAACATCGCAACTGTCCACACGTTCCTGCTTGATTAGGGACAATGCAGCTCTTTCCTCCTGTAAGAAAAGAAAAACACTAATTTTATTTCAGGCACTTTCATGTCCATGTTTATTTCCTGGTTTAAGAGTTGTTGAAAACACACCTGGGGCATGTGATGGAATTGTGTATGGTCCTCGATTGAACCCAGGGGCCCTCGGGTCTGTTCATTGCTCACTGACAGGGCAATTGAAGACACTGAAAGTACAAAACATTTGTCGGAACATCGAAATCCCAGCAACGTGTGACAATGAATTGTAAGGCATCCCTTTGGATGACGAAGGACTAGTTTAGCCGTTTAAATCTTAAGATTAATATGGATATATCCAAGATTAGCACAATGAATCATGTTCCTTAGGATGTTAGTTAAGGTAAATAAAAAATGGATACCACTGTTATACCATCTTCTAACCGTGTATTTGACAAGCTGCTGGTACCTTCGGGTGGTCTGAAATGAACTGCTTGCATTTCACTCCGCAAGTCGCGTCGCCGGAGTCTTCGCTCATAGCTCCGCATCTTAACGTCCATTTCGCGTAATTTTCTTCTGAGAACATATTTCTCTTTCTCGCTTTGCTCTCTCTCCTGTTCAAGTTGCCCTCTTTCCTGCTCCATTTGCGAACGCAGAGCAGTGTAACCATCATCAATAATTTTGCATATCTCGACCACAGCCGAATTGGCTAGCACCTCCATTATCGAGGCTATCTGCGATTGAAAGCCAACACAGTCCGCCATTATCGCCATTTTTGCTTTTCATGCACCGATTAGTCTACAATCGAATTATTAAAGCCAAATGGCGTAATGTTGCTTAGAAATGTCTGTTGAGAATACCAGTTTCAATACGGATGCGAAGCTGTAGTTTGTTATTGCTGAAAAACGATTTTCGTCGGGTCTGGATGGATGCTATTGAGTCGCCTGTTGATGATGTAGGCTTCTTGTGGGACACTGGAATGTAATGTTATAGGAACATTACTGCCACCTTCCGAGCTTGAAAGTGAAAACTAAACTAAAAATAGGACAGTAACAATTACTGCCCTAGAGCTTACACCTATTATATTTTATATACACATTTCAACATTTTAAATATCCATAACCAATGGAATAGCAAATCCTTCTCAACAACTAAAGGTTGGTTATTAAAAAAGACTGAGCAGTTTCTAATTCAACACATTGCAAAAGCATAACTCCACATTCAGTTTCAAGGGTGAGAATGTTTTAATGTTTATGTCACACCAAGAGACATCAGTTCACTTCAAACTGTTATCACAAAACAATGTTTACCATGCATGATGTATAAAAATCATCCATATGTTACTTAAACCATAAAAACAGAACGCATTGCACATTAGTATTCAATACTTAGTCCTGCTTTCTAATGTGAACACTCTGGTGCCTTACAAGATTACCAAACACTGAGAAACTCTTGCCACACTGAGCGCAGCTGAATGGTCTCTCTCCGGTGTGGACACTCTGGTGCACTTTGAGGCTGCAAGATTGTGAAAATCTCTTCCCACATATGCCGCAGCTGAACCGCTTCTCTCCCGTGTGAACACTCATATGTCTCTTGATGTGGCTGGACTGGGAGAAGCGCTTACCGCACTGGGTGCAACTAAATGGTTTCTCCCCAGTGTGTATTCTCTGGTGAGTCTTAAGCTGGTGTAGGTGCAGGAACTGTTTGTCACACTGGGTGCAGCTGAAGAGTCTCTCCCCCATGTGAGATCGTTGGTGCACTGCGAGGTCTCGCGAGTTAGGGAACAATCGCCCGCATTCGTCACAGTTTAACAGTCTGTCTGAGAATAGGAGGCCACCTTGTGTTGAGTGGGGCGGGCTGCCGAAACTGTCATTGGCTGCATACGGGCAAGAGGCCAGTCCTTCACCCCCACAGCCATCATCTCGGTTGTGAGTTGGTATCCCAACCATTTCGGACGGGGAGAAAATATCGTCAAACGACGTATCGAATCCATTTGCATCCGGTTCGCTGGACTTACACCCTTCTGATGACTCACTCTCCCTCAAGTTATTACTCTGAGAACAGAAATTTGTTTCGTTCCCCAGCTGAATACTCTCCCTATCCTTGCAAGGGATATCAACTCCATATCGGGCCACTAGGCCTAGTTCCATAACCCTCCCTTTGCTCCAGGGCATTCCCACCTCCACTTTAAGCGTATCTACTCCTGCAGATTCCTGTTTCCAGCCCAGTGAGGCAGAGGAAGCATCGCTTTCACATAAGGTCCCAACCCCATTCTGAGTTAGGGGTGGCTGGGACTCAAATGGCTTACTAGGCTGTGCTTCCACCGAATAAGAACAAGAAGGATCCACCCGGCCTCCGCCTTCCTCTATATGAGAGAGCACAGCAGCTGTATGATGGGCTCTTGGATACACCACACAGTCTGACATGTGCGTGACTTGGCATGCTATGTCGGGTCCATCTGCAGTCTGCCCGTTGTCGGCATCGCCTTTTCCCTCAGTGATCTCTACCGGTACAGTTTGCACATTTGTGGTTTGGTTGTTCACAGCAACATCAGATTGAGACACTGTAACTGAAGACAAGAGAAAACACAACCATGATTACTTTAGTAATACAATTGTGTACTTTCTAGAATGATGGCTGAGTCATTATGGAGTGCAGTACTGTGCCTGCTGGACTGTTGGCGGTGCTTTGAGCCACAGTCTCTTAGATCCTCTTCCAGTTTCTCCTCCTTTACAACCACTAACTCAGGATGCTCTATAGTGTCAATGGTCTGCAAACGAAGAAAGTAGTACTGAACTCCAACTTTCCAGTATCCTCAAGTTTATTCAGATATGAACAGTATATCAGATATTCTAATTTGCGTTTTACCGACCTCCTCGCCGACAAGCTTCTCACCCAACATTATGGGTCCTCCATTTCTCCTTGCACTAGTTGAAGGCTCCTCTCGGACAAGATCTGAATGGGGGGGGATAAGTGCAGTAATGATAACCTGCAGTACCCCGAGTGTATTTGCTTCCGCAAAACCCTGAAGCGTTGTTTATTTTTGAATTGGTCACTCACCTGTTTCTTTCGCACAGCTCGGTGAGGGTGGGACTGGGCTTCTTTTTACAGACCTTTCCCGAGAACGGACATCCACCAGGCGCAGTTTGCTTTTCAATGCCTGGTTCTCTCTCTGAGTTCTGGATATTTCAAGGCGCAAAACAGCATATCCATCGTCTACAAGCTGGCAGATTTCTGCGACCGCCGCGTTTGCTAGTACCTCCATGATGGAGGCGAGTTGAGACTGAAAATTTACGGAATTCGACATTCTGAATATTATTTTACTCAAAGAGTAGGTCTATTGGGTAACTGGGTAGTTCAAATTTAGTAATACTATCGTGTAACTGAAATGCAGTAGCTACATTTCCTTATAAAAATAATTAGGATATCGTTTATCTAGTGTGCATCTAGCATCAGCCAACTAGCCGTTAGCATTAGCATGTAGCTTTCATTGTTTACTTCCGGATGGCTGCGGTTATGACGGTGGTTCCCTGACAGCAGTATCTCGTAAATATGTAACGTTAAAAATGTCTCGTTACATCTATCGTGTTAACTTCCCCAACATAACGTCATGCAACACGGTTATCACCCAGTACATAACATTCCGGTAAATTTGTCTTCTGGTTCTTATTACAAGTACCTACCTTTGATAGAACATTCTGGCAACCGAACATTTTCAGATGTCTTTTTCACCTCACTTAGCAGTTGCTCTGATTTTCGTCAGCATTTTATTTAAAAAAAAAAATAAAAAATTAAACATGCTTTTAACTTGAACAGCTTTCACTTTTCACACTTAAAGTATGATGGAATAGGAAAAAGTACAATACTTAGGAAATATAAACACATTTTCAGTTCTAGACATTTGGGTGGTATTCAGTAGACAGCCAAAACAAACATTTTCAAACTGACCACTCTGACATCATAAGCATTAATGACTTATGTGGCTGTGCAACCTCATTGTCCACCAAGGTCACTCATATCAGTGCTGCAGAAGCCTGTGTTCCTGGGACTGATGCAGCATTGTTTTGGTCAGAAGACGGTTGCGCCACCATTACATGATGCTTTTTAAGCTGGTGTTTTTTAAGATCGTATAGGCTTGTGAAATCCTGGTTGCACTGTAAGCACCTAATTCGAGTGCATGTCTTGTGTACGAGCTGATGCATGTTTAAAGGTCGTTTGCGTCTAAACACCTTCCCACAGACATCGCAGACATAGCGCCTCTTTGTATGCATTGACATGTGCTTAGACATGCCTCCTTTATTCCAACAAGTTTCTCCACATACTTCACAGGTGTATTGTGTAGGTTTACTCTTCACTGATTCTTTTGAAGCCTCTGCTACCTCAAAATGACTCTGTTGGCTCTCAGTGTCTATTGACTTAAGTTGCTGGTTGTTAGTCATCTGAACAAGGGACATGGTTGTGTCTGGATCCCGGTGTACCTTTGCTTCCCAGTGAGTGAGTTCATGCTTGTTGAGGGATTTGATGTAGATGAACCCCTTTCCACACACAGAGCAACTGTAGGATTTCCCTGTGTTTTGTCTGAAGTGCTGTTGTGCAGGTTCTGGGATCACAGTCTGTCCCAACATTAGAGGGTGTTTTTCCAGCTGGTGTTGTTTGAGACTGTACTGCTTTTCAAAGTCCTTGCCACACACAGAGCACCTGAAGGACTGCTCTCCCTTGCACTCGTGTGCTTCACGGTGCTGCAGCTCCTTGAACGTCTTGCCGCAGTCTGAACAACAATAGTCTTGTCGAATGTGTTTGCGCTCGTGGTTGTCACGTGATTTACGATACACAAACACCATAGGGCACACAGAACAACTGTAGGGCTTTTCAATTGTCTCCCCGACACTCTGCTGTTTGCCCTGTTGGTCCTGAAAGTCCTTTGACTTGGGTTCTGGGTTGTGAGCCTGGTGCACCATAAAAGGGTGTTTGTCCATCTGGTGTCGTTTGAGATGGTACTGCCTGTCAAAGTTTTCACTGCACTCCGAGCAGCTGAACAGTTGCTTTCCTGTGAAAACTATGCACTTGTGCGCATCGCGATCCCCGCGTTCCTTGAATGTCTCACCACAGTCTGAGCACCTGTATTTTTTTTCAGAGTGACTTCGTTCATGATTATTGCGAGACCCGGCTTTCAAAAAGGTTTTCTCGCACAAGGAACATTTGTAGGTTTTCACTGTGTGTTTTGATTGCTTGTGCCTTATCAAAAAGTTCAGTAACATGAATTTCTCACCACAGACATCACAGCCATACGGCATCCCTGTGTGTGTTATCATGTGACTTGCCAGTTTGCGTTTTTGGGTCTCAATTTTTCCACATATTTCACAAGTGTAACTTGAATGTGACTTCCTTTTTGGTGCCACGGCATCCCCAGTGGACCCGCGGCACGGACTATGTTGTCTTTTCAAGTCTATAAGTTTGCCAGATCCCCCAGAGGACTGACTTTTTTCCGGCTCATCACTTTCTCCAGGGTTAATCTGGTTGGCCCCATATGTCCCTGGCATCCATTTGCCATAACCTGGGAAGGAATTCACCAATAATGAATTACAAAGACGTTTCAAAATGACCCATCATCTTGGCCAATACAAAAGTTAGTTCATGCTGCAGCTCATGTCAGCGCTGTTTGTACTGAGCGTATTCAAAATAACTGACCTTGAAACTCCACGTCATTATCATCCATTTCCTCCTGTTTGATGACCAGTGGTGCTTGCCATGTCTCCATCTCCTTCCAAAAGATAATGCCGTTATTAACTTATCAGGCTTCAAGATCATAGTGAAGCATTTACACTACGGCTGCATGACTTGGATGAAGTAAAAAAAGTACAACATTTTTGCCCATTAGGATTTATTATATGCAATTTTCAAACATGGAGGTAAACAGCATAGATAATCGCACTTCAAAATAGTGATCATAGCCTACAAGATGTGCTATTAAACTGAATTTAAAGACTTAGCGCTTTTGAAATATTTAACACATTGCCGATTTCAAGATGCAGCGTGTATATATTCATGTAATGGAATGCCATTATGTTTGTGTCGTTGTCATAGCTAGTTAAGCAAACTCGTTAGCTTAACACAGACGTCTTAGTTAGCAGTTGACTGAAATACCATGTGCCATAATTCCCACCTTAAGTAAGTAAAACTGTAAAAGCAGGTCTTTGCCTTCTTACAGCATTCATTTCTTCCATAGGGTATTTTTAGATCCACTTCAAGTAAGGTCTGTGTTTTGTGTAAGCTTACCTCACCTCAGCATTTTGATAACTAAAAATCAAAAGGACAAGTTGAGCTTTATCAATACTGGCTAAATATAAACAAATAGCCTACACTTTTTGTATAGTTAAATGAAGCAACTATGTTGACAAACATCCCCCTTGTCTTGATGAGATTTACACAGTTATAAAAACGCAGAGACAGGGTAAGCCTAAGGGAAACAGACATTTCTGAAGCAATTTAAAAATTAGTTATGGGATAAATGAATGGTGAAATGCGACAAGAACCAGTGTCACATTTTGCCACTAGAGGAAGCTTATTTCAGTCTGACAGTTTATTTCAGTCTGTCGACCTGTTAGTGGAGGAAGCTTGAATGTTAACACTGGCACGTTGGATGTTACACTTATTATGTGATGCCACATTGCCTCAACAAGAATCCTGGTATAGCAGCTCTAAATGCTTTATACGTAGCCTAGATTGAGTTTACTTATCTAAAACATTAATAAGCATGAAAATTTACAACTGCGGGCCTGCTACACAGTATATGTAACTCTTGCCAGTCGTAAAACACTCATGTTCAGGAAAACTTTGGAATAGCCAGCGCAACTCTGTTAAAAGGCACTAACACTTGGAAGGCAAGCGTTAATGTTATTGTGCGACTGTACTTTTTGTATGACAGATGTTGATTCCATTTAATGCACGACAAGAGGCATGTCTCCAGACTTCAACCATGGTTAAATCGGTCTTATTACACTGTTTCAGAACTATACTTTATGCATGACCTATTTAATGGGAAAGCGCATCATTTCAGTTATGTTGAGGTTAATTAAACAATTAGTCATGTAGTATATATTAGAGTATAATACAATAATCTCTAATCTGTGATCGGTAGCTCAAAATTAAATTAACCATTGTCAGTTTGTTTGATTTGGACCATTGACTTGTGTGCAAAAGGTTGAACCTTAATTAAAATACGGCATAATAAACAAAATAACAGCTTATGGTTAACACCACCTGACATATAGTGTGCCCAAGAACTGTCATCCTGTTCCTTATGGCGGTTTTGACACCTGACCCAAGAGAACAGCATTTTAAGCATAGCTAATAGAACACTAGATAAGCCAATGTTAATTATATAAATAACCACTGTCATGTGGTTATTTATATATGGACATCTATGGTCAGCATAACTGTCTGTCAAACAGGTAGGCGTACCACTTATTGTTTGGAATAGGAAGATAAATTCACCAATTATATATGCAATTCTGTGAATATGCCCATAAAAATTGTTGGCGCACACGTGCACATATGGGAGGTCCCTTAACAGGCAAAAGGGAATTTTACTTTAACCCCTGCATGGGAGAGTTACAACGTTGCTATCACATTGCAGTCAACTACCTACAGTAGGAAACAATTTCTTTTTAATAATATGTCACCTGTTATCCCACATGGCACGATCCCATAATTGTTACAATAATAAAAAATAGCACTATTATAAAACATATTTAACATTTTATATATTCCCGTAGAACTTTAAAAAAAGTGAAATCATTTGAGCTTTAGAAACAAGTGCTTCCATAAATGCATGGCTAGCCTCGTTTCGCTGGAGCAATGTAAAATAAGCTTTGTCAAGTTTAATTACATATCCAGTTTGATTGGCCAAGAGTTTCAGCATTTATTTATTTAGTTAGTTAGTGTCCGCCTAGAGTGGCCTCTAGCTACCAAGGATAGTGGGAGTGAACCACGGGAGAAGCGCGAATGGGGTGAGGGCAGGTACTGCAGCAACGCCACGAGCTGGTGGCTGGGGTTCCGCAAACAGCCGCAGCTCGCCGGAGGACGTCAGCCAATTGTCATGCTGGAGGGAGGGAGCCAATCATCAAAATGCCGCCTTATATTCAAAGTGCCGTCCTAGGCGGCTGCTTAATCTTGCTTAATGGGAGGGCCAGCCCTGGAGGGCAGAAATAGAAGTAGCTAGGCTCCTTGTTTTGTGGACAACAGCTCCCCAACATCATCTGCCGATTATACAGTAATAAAGATATATTTGAAAACATCAGTAATTTCACATAAGCTATGTGCAACATCGCGCTAAGACAGTTCATTTAAAAACAGACTTATTTAACAATACATTTTTTCTTGTTACTTGATTAATGATTTTGTCATAGTTTTTCTAAACCTACTGGGATGTCAGATTAAAATAAGTCCCATCTATGCTTTATATCTATGCGTTTTTATCATACAATTATGAACCCCTTGTCGTTCCACCTGCTAGTAGTCTACCAGCGTGAACAGCATGCTGTTATTAATTTCTCTGCCCTCAGCGCAGCCCACTCTACATCACCATTGGCTAGAAGGTGGTTTAATTACATCCACATTAGTTTACCTTTCCTGAAGTGCCTGGATGTCTGTCTCGTAAAACTGCAATTTTGTTTTAAAAAACTCAATCAACACAATTTCAGTACTATTAAATTATATTTCAAATCAACCCATTACATTTAAATTCTCCCATTACAAATTCAAAATGTTAATTAAATTTCATAAAACCTGGTGGCACAGATATCATTCCATAATCAATGCACTCACTAAACATGCACTTTTAATATTGCCATTGTCAGTTAAACCAGTAGTTCCCAACTACGGTCCTCAAGTACCCCCAACAGTACACATTTTCATTGTAGCCCCAGCCAAGCACAGCTGATTCAACTTGTCAACTAATTATCAGGCTCTCATTGAGTTGAATTGGGTGTGCTTGTGCAGGGCTACAACAAAAATGTGTGCTGTTGGGGGTACTCGAGGACCGGAGTTGGGAACCACTGCGTTAAACTATCCACACTAAATACCGTCTAAATATATTCTCCATCTTCAGACGTAAATCTGTACAAACATCAATCTGCTAATTTTGCGTTTCACGAATATGCGGATTATTTTAACTTTTAGACTTGTGTACTAAAATTGGCATCCAAACCAGAAGCCCAACTCACCTGGTCTCTTGTCTGAGCAAAAGGCTGTGATGGCTCTTCTCGCTCTGGTACTAGTGACCGTGGAACTTCGTTTTCCTCTGAAGGATCACCTTCTAGCCAGAGACCATTGGCCTCTTGTTGATTGAGAATTTGCTCAACGACTGGGAAGTTTCTCAAACCTGGTGCGGTAGCCAATAGAAATACACTTTGTAATTTTCTGGAAAATCATTAATCAGATAACTGGATAACGAGACAATTAGAGGCTAGCTGAATACGTTGTAATTTTAAAGTAGGGGCTAAAATATGCCAAAATATTAACTAGTGACATACAAGTGATAACGATGTAGTTGCTAACTAGCCGATGCGTGTTGGGAAGTGAGAGCTATTTAGTTATTATGTAACGATCATAGCTTTCACAAATAACCTAGTTATCGTAAAATAGGCTTCAAAACGTGTAGATATTTAATCTCACCGGGCTTTTGAATGGTCTCCGTGCAGTTCGCTGGCTTCTCCGTCTCCGTGTTATTCTCCTTCACATGCAACTTCGTCTTTATCCTCGAAGTACTTTGGTTATGTTCGTGCTTCATTTCCACTCGAAGAGCAGCGCAGGTTTCTTCCATAAGTTGACAGATATCTTGCAAGGCTGTTGCTGTCAAAGTTTCCATAATGGAAGCAACACGAGAACGAAAATACACTTCAAAAGACATGGCAACAAACGCACTGGCGTTTACGCGTATGATTAGAAAAACTGAAATAATGAAATTAGCTACTGTTGTCTTGGCGGGTTAGTGGTCTTGTTTCGGACAAATGATGAGGCTGCACCAGTGACATACCGTAAAGACTCGTTTATCTGCCTCATTAGATTTACCAGCTGCTATCAATATTTGTTGCTCTGGCAAAATAATAAAACGTAAAGAAAGCACGTTTTGATGTATTTGGACTTATTTTATTCAATTTGATTGAAGTTGACAAAAGAGAAGTCACTGGAACAAAAACATAAAAATCAGAAAAAAGTTCAATTAAATGATTGTGATACATTCTAAAACCGTCTGTTCAGATGTATATTCTAGTGTTTTAACTTCCGAGGCAAACTGAGCAACTGTTGCACCTCTCTTTTGCGCTCATGGAAATTGTGATATGGGTTGGACATTGGCAGAATAGAATGCCACTCAACCTCAACTCTGGACCCCGAGGCCAGTTTCAGGTTTTTCATGAGAATGGAATTATGTAGAACACTAAACAAAATATTTTGAATAAATTTTTATTGGACAGCATTTTTAAGCTTAAAGTAGAATCCTTGGGAAACCAGCCTTTAAACATTGTGTAGCCAAGGCTTTTGTGAATGAAGATTATGCAAATGTAATTCAAAGTCTTACCGTACCATTTAAAATTAAAAACATGTAGGTAGCCCCTACATACTAACGTCTAGATTATTAGCTTCCATGCCAAGCTAGCCAACCGAGTTGTGGGTAATTTATAGTTACGTATTTTGCCATTTTCCCCATAACATTAGGTTTATCTGCAACATTTCATCCCCCATATAAATTGAGAGGTTTCTTGAAATGCTGCTGCTGTCATAACATCCATGATGGAGGCAACACGAGAACGAAAGACGAGTTCGTTCTTGTGTTGTACATGAGCTACTGTAAAACCCGAAAAACAAACGTATGTATGAATTGTGGAACTTTTACGTTGTAGGTAGCAGTTTGTTTCCGGACAACTGAAGAAGTTGCTTCGAGGGCATACCGTACGGACGGATATATCTGCCTCTTTAAAATGACCAGCTTTCAGATTGTAAATAAGAAATTATTAAATGTAAATGTATTACTTGTTGAGACGTTAATTTCTCTAAAAAAAAGTTGTAACATCCAAGTCTGACCAAGGTCTGTCAGAAACATGTGGTCATGTTGATTTTACGACACGGTTACCGCCATTAGACATGTGACTACAAATGCATTGAATTGTGCGTGATCTTAAAGGTAAATCAAGCACGGTGGACAGCTTTTGTAAAATGGTCCGTAAGACGGCAATCAAAACAGCTTATCATATAATAATTTTTACTTTTACAACCCTTGCAGCCCAAATTATTTTTTTATTTCAAATCATGAAACTTCTCAATACACAACTACAGTGATGTTATGTATAAATAAAAACATTGTTGGATATCCTTTAAGTGTTTTTATTGAGCAGCCTAACTCTAATCTCCTTGACCCTTGAGGATTCTTTCGCCTTTCCCACATCAATACTGTAAATAGTGGTTTGGATGAATGTGTAGAAGTTGGACAAAGCTTCATGATACGTCACACTGAAGACATAATGTGCCTTAAAGAGCTCATCAAAAGCTGCCAGTGATGTTTCAGCCTGGCATGGGATGGCCTTCTGGTCGACAACTACGTAGAACTTCTGGAGAATGTTCTTCCGTTCACCGACACAAAGAAGGAAGGGCTGCTGGTCACATCCAACATCCTTTAGAAAGGTCGCCATGTTTGTCCCCACCTGACCAACAGATAATACAGGATTCAACAGTAAATAGCGTCTTCCACAATCCCGAAGGCAGACCAAAAAATCCTAAGCAGGTGTATGAGGGTTTAGCTTTTAAAGACTCTCCACTGCATTCTAATTTGTACTCCCAGTTTAAGCCTCTGTGCATACTGGTTTTCATTTAAGCATCTGTGCATACCACATCATGAGAAGTTGTGTGAACAGTTGCCCACCAGAAAACTTTATTGTAAATAAACTTGTACAACATAGCTGTAGCCATCAAACTTCCATGTTTTCGCGGACCCAGACTTCAGTGTTAGCCATCCTGCTTAGCCATAGAGCTTTCTGAGGCCGGGATGCATACCCAACGCCCCACTTTATCGCAGCAATTCCCTGCTAAGTTGGGATGGTCAATGTAAACATACAGTATGTGTCCTCCAAAGCACATCCGAAACATTCTGGTTCACACTGCTTGCTTAACTACAGAGTCTATGCTGGAATCCTTATGTGCCGGAAGAGAGACACTCTCAGGCCCTCTACCTTGACTGAACTCACAGACCCCCAAGTCGCCACAAGGTGTCATAAGAGCCCAATGAGGCAAGGCAACTATTTGATCGCTAACCTCCAAAACTGGACGGTGCTGGCGAATTGCACCTCCCTCCACGGGACCCCTGGGCCAATCCGCAAGCGGGATTTGGAAACACTTGATTATTAACAAAACATTTCTATATTTTTGAAGAAAATGAACTATTCCAAATTAAAAGGTACCCCCGGCTGCTCATGCCCTCATAGGTAATATTAAAACAGACAAAGAAATGTGTGATGTCTATAATTTGGCTACAGCTCTGATCCCAATATGTGAAACAGAAGAAAGTTGTAGTGGGTAACAGGAGTTTTGTACATTTTTAACAAATGCTAAGCAAAGAATGGCACAGATGACAATGTGAACATTACCTTTAGAAATCTAACCAGATGGTCAGCAGCTTGAGAGGTACGGATCTTTGCAGTCTTTGGGCCTTTTGAGGTGGGGGGTAAAAGATGCAGGAGCAACAAAATGGATGCAAGGTCACTCTCCCATCCTAATTTTAGTGTAATACAAATAAAATGTTGCTTTAATTAGTTTGACACAAACAGTGTATATTCAAGACAGAAAAATGATTCGCATTACCAAAGGCAACATGTATGAGCTTATACCATAATCATTCGTTTCCTGTTGTGCAGATGACAGGAGGTGTTCAACCGGTTCACTGGAAGGAAGGGTTTTGCAATCTGCTATTACCCTGGGTTTGAAAAATGTTGGCCACTTTGCCAAGAACGTTCCAGACACAACCTCTCCAAAAAGCATGGTGAAATCTTGGTTGATCTGAAACATAAAAAAATATTAAGTGCAAAGCTGTGCACATGCGGCTCTTCACCATAAATCAGGGTTGGATACTCTCTCCCGACCGTGGACTTTGACTTAAAAAAATACAAAAAAAACATTTGACAATATTAACAATCGTACCAAGCCTGGAGTGTCAAGGAATCTTGGGAAGACATTAAGGACAGTTGAGGGCTTCTCCGGATCATGAATCATCTCCTGTCTATATTGGAACGTCATCTTCATTTTCTCTTTCACCAGTGCCTCGTCATTTGTATGCTTCAGCTGGGATATTGCTTCTAAACATTCATCACCTGACAGTTGCCCAACAGGTAAAACGGAACTTCGCAGAACCTTTGGGCCATTTTGATAGGTGGACTTGGTTTTCTTCTTGGTCTTACATGATGTGTTGCGACCCACTGTCTTTATCCTCCAGGTCAGGTAGCCAGACCCACTAGCTGCATCATAATATTTTTCCTGTCAATCATGAAGAAAAAAAAGTGCAAAATGCTCAATACTGTAAAATATCCTACCTGTATAGACCTGGTATCACCGGAAGCAATTCAGTCCTAGGTATAAACTTACATATCCATGCTCAGAGTCTGGATCCCTCAAATAGGGAAATAAAGTCACAATCCCCAAGGCGTAGCTGGTGCGGACACTTGATGGGGGCGTCCTCCTTTTACAAAGATAAAGTACAACATTTAGAAAAAAATAATTAAAAAATTATATATAAAAATATATAGAAATAAAGTACAACACATTTACAAAAGAAAATACATTTTAAATTAATACATTATTCTGGTAAATAATACCACCAGTGACAGATTCCACCCCACGTTTACATTAACATTTTTATAAATTTAGCAGACACACTTGTCCTGAGTGACAAGGGGTCTGAAGTTCACAGCTAATATGTGAAACCACACAGACTGGCTGATAATGTATGTTTAACTAAAATCAAAAATGTGCATACAGTTCATCATCATACAGTTCTAAAATGTTCAATTACTCACATACCCGTGATTTTCCATCATATCTGCCACAATAATGTTCACCATCAGTCTCCGCGTGCTTTCCGTAAGACCTTCGGTTTTCACATACTCCTGAAATACCATTTCACCACCTGGTTTTGAGTGAAGGATGGCACTGATCATCTAGAAATACAGAACACTGTAAGTCTTGTGATCAACAGTGCATCTTCTAAGCCCGAATAACAGCTAAAACACAACAACTGAATGTGTTTTAGAGAGTAATTCCTAATGCACTTGTAGTGCAACATTTTACACAACTCACATCTCTCGCAACATTCCTGTCTGTGGGTTCATCAGCCCGACGCCGTTTCCTTGCCCTTGTTTCATCCAGATGTACAGCTGAACCAGAGCCCATTGAACTGACCTGTTCATCTGAAACATTACAAAGAAGTTGTCGGAAATGTTGAGCAAAAACTCACCACACCACTGCCATTACAAATGTATTTATCTGAAAATGATTTACCAAATTTCCGCATCAACAGGTGACTTTTGTCTTTTCAAGTTAGCAACTAATTGATACAATGCTATGATACATCAGAATTAGTTACCCGATAGTGGCTCAACAGCTGATGAGGAATGTCGTTGAGTCTTTGAACCATTCTGATAGGTTTTCTTCTTGGTCTTACATAATTTGTTGCGACCCACTGTCTTTATCCTCCAGGTCAGGTAGCCAGACCCACTAGCTGAATCGTAATATTGTTCCTGTCAATCAAAAACAGTAGCTACAAAGTTAAAAAATATTTAAGGTCCTGCAACTCTACGCCTGGTATCCCCTAAAACAGTGTTTCTCAACCCTGCTCCTGGATGCCCCCCTGCCCTGCATGTTTTAGATCTTTCCCTGCCCTAACATACTAACATAGATTTAAGAAAAGTGTGACCATGAATTATTATACCACAATTACTGTAGATTCATACTTACATATCCATGCTCAGAATTTGGATCACTCAAGTAAGGAAATAAAGTCACAATCCCCAAGGCGTAGTTGGTGCGGACACTTGATGGTGGCGTCCTCCTTTCAAAAAGATGAAAATAAAAAAAATGAGTAAAATCTATCATTAGTGATTAATTTTTCAGCTAAACTGCAGACCCACCACATGTTTTGGTCTGAAGAGGAGGGGCGGGACTAGGGACAAAAATAATACTAAATTGATGAATAATAGATTTCAGACTCACAGAAAATTATGGAAGTGTTGAATGTCACAGTACACTATAAACTAAGACTTAAATATGCTTTCATATGTCAAAAGTATACTACTGTAAATATATTGCAACGAAAATGGCAGGCAGTGCAGCTCAAATCCTCAACTTTCAACCTTACACTTCAGTTCCAGCACACACACTCACCCGTGATTTTCCATCATATCGGCCACAATAATGTTCACCATCAGTCTCCGTGTGCTATCTGTTAGACCTTTGGTGTTTGCATATTCCTGGAATACCTTTTCTCCACCTGGCTTTGAGTGAAGGATGGCACTAATCATCTAAGGCAAGAAAAATATTCAGCTTTGCATCTCTGAGACACTGGTAATGGACAGAGAAAAGGCTTCAAAGTGTTATTACAATGCGCTGTTAGTGCAGCCCAAATCAACACTTTATACAACTCACGTCTCTTGCGGCATTCCCGTCTGTGGGTTCATCAGTCAGATTGATTTTCCTTGCCCTGGTTTCATCCACAGGTACAGCTGAACTGATAGACACCTCAGAATGAGAGAGCTCATGAGTGTTCAGGGATTTGATGTAGGTGAAGCCTTTCCCGCACACAGAGCAACAGTAGGTTTTCACCAGGTCGTGTTTGTGGCGCCGGTGCCTGGCCAAGCCACTCTGGCCCTGGAATTTCTCATCACAGAGATTGCAGCAAAAATATGTTGCTCCAGCGTGTTTTAACATTTGTCTAACGTGTGTCTTTATAGGTGACGCTGTGTCCTCAACAGACTCCAGCAACGGACTCTCTTGAAATTCTCTTTTGAAGTCCTCAAGTCCACTGGATCCACCAAAGACCTGACCTCTATCTTCTCCGTCGCTTTCCCCTGTGACATTCGGTTCCGTCGACTCTGGTTTCCACTTCCTGTCACCTGACAAATGTTAGGAAAATCAATATTACAGAGTTGGGCCTTATGCAGGAAGATGTTTTCAAAGAAAATAAAAAATTGAAATGGAAGATTTACATTGCCGCGAGAAGTAGGGGTGCTGGGTGTCCCCTTGCCTTAGCCCTACCTGACGAGATTCCGAAAAGGACGCTTGAATCAGCGAATTGTTTTTCCCTGCTAAAGTCCGGTTGAAATCTGTTCAATACCCACTCCCCTGCTCAGCCATCATCACCACCTCATCAAAATGTCTCCCTGCGCCTACGAATGTATGTATTAAACAGAGTTTCCAAATGTGGGTGTGTTGTCAACCCACTTCCTCTCTGTTCACCTCACATCAAAAAAAAAAAGTCTTGCACATTCTCCATACCTGTACAAACTGCAAGAAATTGTCTGGACTTTTATTTCACATTTTCAAATGATTTTAGCAAGTGCATTGATTACCAATCTTAAACGTCTTTAAATGCCCCATTAAGGACCAAGAATACAAACAGGTTCAACTGACCTTGTAATTCCAGATCATCATCGTCATCTTCCTCCTCCTGTTTAATAAGCCATACTGGCCACGGGACCTTGGGAAAGACAATGCCATTAATAAATTCCCAAAAAGCCACAGTAACGTTGTGAAGGCATCAACACAAATCTCTGGTAGATCTGCCTTTACGAACTAGCTGACCAAACCATTCTTAACTTACTGTGTCTTCAGTTTGACGGATGGGCTTTGACGCCTCTTGTCTTCCAGTCTCTGGTACCGGAGAGACAAGACCTTCAGCAGCACCATCTTCTAACCAAATACAGCTGGCCTCTTGTTCATTGAAGACTTGCCCCACGACTGGAAAGTTTCCCGAAATTATTGGGGGAGCTATTATATAAATAAAGAAAAAGAAGAGCCTTGTAAATTAGTGTACACAGTACAGTGTCTTTAAAACTGACAATTATTGTTGATGATAGTGAAGCACTCTGAGGATATTGCCTGTGTTCTGACAATGCATGTAAACAAACGTGACGATACCGAACTAAAGATTGTGTTGTACACAGCAAAATATCAACATCTCACCCGGTTTAGAAACGTTATCAAAGACGTGTGCTATCTTCTCCATCACCGTGTCTTTCTTTTTTTGATGCAACACTTCTGCTCGTAGAGCAGAATAGCTTTCTCCCATAAGTTGACAGATTTCCTGCACGACTGTTGTTGTTAAAGCTTCCATAATGGAGGTAACACGGGAACGAAAAGCCAGTTCGTGAGCCATTGTCACTAATTAGGCTACAACGAACTATAATGTATTCTGAAGAGACGACAGAATAATGCTGAATTGTCTTTGTTATCAGATGTAACATAACCTTATCGCCTCTTCCGGAAGTTTTTTTTAATTCTGATAAATTCCGGACATATGTCGTTCATTGGTGTTTAACGGCGATGGGCATCCAACTTTAATGGTGCATTACCGCCACCTACTGTATTGGAGTGTGGGTCCGACCATCTAATCCTGTAGCCCTAGACTATGGTAAATAAACAATATGCTAAAACTAACATCTACCGCCGTATCCCTAAGCAAGTTAATCACACTAATCTCCCGAATACCATACTCTCTTAAACTGGCCTTCATACTCACCCTCTTTCACATGAATCTGAGAAAAATCAGAGGAAATAACCACTCTTTTCATCACACCTTCCTCTACCCATTGCAATGCTAACAACACTGCTGTAATCTCTGACGTGAACACCACCAGATGATCAGAAAGACGTCTCATGACTTCCCCACCACTGTTCTTTTCACTAAACGACGCACCAGTCCGCCCCGTACTTGGCTCTTTTGACCCATGCGCGTATATATGCACATACCCACTATACACCGACCGCAACCTGCCTGAAAAGATGTGTGCCTCATCTATCCCCTCCCTATCCTCATGAACTAAATCCAACAACTGTAGGTCTACAACGTGACGCGGTAGCATCCACGGTTGACTCGTTGGCATAGCTACCGTGGGACTTGCCTCCATTCCAAAAAGACCTATCTGCCTCGTCTGGTTATTTCCTACCCATCCTAAACTCTCCATCTGACCCTGTTCATGTTCCCAGCACCCTCTTCGCCGGGTGAGATACCCTATGACCCTGAGATACCCCATGACCCTGAGATACCCCATGACCCTGAAGTTTAACCCAATAAATTCTACATCAGCTGTGGTCTCCTGATCTCTAGTGGCATCTCCCCCATTACCCTTGCCGCGCTGCGACTGATGATGTCCTGAAAGCCCCACTACACAACCTGAGAGCTTGAGCTTGAACCACATCCAATGTGGCCCACACTGACCTAGCTGCTGACCAGTACACAACACTCCCCTCAATGGCCGATCTTAACAAGGCAACATACATTGTTATCAAAGAGGAGCGCGCCGCCCCCCACTCCAGTCCCGTCACATGTAACACCTACATACACTTCCCGACCACCGTCTCTACATGCCCAACCCAGGTCATTCTAGGCTCAAAAATAACCCAAAGAAATCTGAATTCCTTTACTCTCGCCAAGCGCTCCTCATACAATTTTAGCTGCACCTACTGCAGCTACCCCTACTTTTCTCCTTGTAAAAAACATGGTCTGTGTCTTAGCTCCTGAGAACGTAAAACCCCCAGGCCTCCCTACCACTTCAATTGCTTCCTGCAATTTCCGAACAATAAACGGCACATTTCTACCCCTCTTCCATATTGTCCTGTCATGTGCAAACAACGATGCCCCTATGCCTGGTCCAACCTGGGAAAACACATCATTAATCATAATTAAAAATAGAAGAGGGCTAATCACACTACCTTGTGGCATCAGTTACCGCCAGTTCCTCTCCACTCACCAAGACCGGGTAATCCCCCTCCCTTCTGACCCCACCCATCCATTTTATCATTACCAACACCTCCCCTCAGGTGTGGCCCTATCAATGCTTTCATGCCAGCGCACTCTCTTCGCCCACCTGATTGTTCGTCTTACAATCGCTAGTGCTTGTTTTTCACGAATCAGACATTCAAAATGATGCCTCACCTTTACCAGTCTGAAGGCTTTATTCCTGCTCCTCATGGCTGTGCTGCACTCTTCTGTGCATCACGCCACTCCTTTCCTCCTCCTCCCCTCGCTTTTAGAAATAGTCTCCATAGCGGCCCCGACTAAGGACGTCCTCACTAATGTATTCAGATTATCCACATCCCTAATCACCCCCCCTCGTCATCACCTGCTCACTTACCGACTGAAAACGGTGAGTGAGCATGTGAGTCAATCTGTCCCCTCTCCTCCCCAAAGGGTGCTATGTGCACTAAAATCCCCACACCACATTTCCTTACCTCCTCCAAGACCTTCTACCCTCTCCAGTGCCTCTAAAACCAACATTTCACAAGGGTTATAGTAATTCACGAACACTACCACGCCCCCAGTCACTCTGACCCCTACCACTACATATTCTATACCTGCCCCCCCTGCCTAGAGCCCTGTACGGAAGCCTCACCTTTATAAAGGTGGCACATCCACCCCCAACACCTCCATCTCTATCCTTTCGTACACCATTCTTTCAACGGCTGGAGCCACGTCTCCTGTATACATTGGCTTTACAGATTTATCCCCAATGAACTGCTTGAACTCCTGCCTATTTGCCAACAAGCTTCTAGCATTGCACTGTAAAACAACCAGTTTCGGACACAGTAGACGAGACAATCTTTTGTGGCATTATTGTACAGCATCCAGCTGCAGACCCGCAGACCCACCTCTCATTAAACACCCGTAAACACCACCTCACGCTTAACAGCAACGTCATTTCTGCCTTGTCACATCCCGACCCACTCTCGCTAAAACCATAATAAAACCCGCTCCGGCTTTTTCTGAGTAATTTAACCAACACACTATTTTTTTTCCATGTTTATTCCATCCCAATTGACAATTCTTAAAACACGTAATTATTTATAACCATGTAAATATTCCTAAATTTTTTCCTACATAAGTTGTGTTAATTAACGCTGAAACAGTATATCTTAAACTGTTCAGGCTACAGATTAAACAAACTTTGTCTCACGTTTTGACAATCCCCAAAAATAGGCTTGAATGTGTTTTGACTATGACAATCTATTCGTGAACAAAATCTATGGTCTCAATTCTTGGGAGCTGAAGGGCCACTTCTACTCCCAAGAATGGGGACCATAGATCAGTCCATGAAAACTTGTTGATCTCATAGATCCCGTCGTCAGCGTAAAGCTTACAATCTGTTAATAAGTCTAGAGTCTATGTCAGATTTTCTTTTCCATCCATGACTTGCTTTGTTGGATTCCGAGTGCTGTATTTACATCCTGTAGCACCTGGCAGTGGAAAGAGATTTCCTGAGACAAATCAAAGTGGTGAGATCGATTCTACTCCACAATTACAATGTTGGGCCTTACATCAAACAAAATAATAAAGAAATAGCTCTCCTATTCCCCGATTATTTATAACCATACTTCCCGCCTGCTTTTTCTTTGTTAGTCAAGGAAAATGACACAAGAAGCCACAGGAGAGCACCATCCCCATTCACCATCATAATGTAAGTTAATTTCAGTATGTATATTAAAAAAGGCATTTATACCTCGTATGGATCTGGAATCCATTTAATAATATGTTGTATAATGTATTCACCAAAACCAAAGTTAACATGTTAAAAACACAAACATAGAACAACACAAAGTTTGTTTAACTATTATTTCCTAAGCAAAGGAATTATGAATTATTGGCAAATAAAATATTGACAAATGTTTCTCTTTTAGCTGAATAGCTCTCAGATTAGATTTTTCTTCGGTACCTACCCTTATTTCTGTAAAATATACAGAACATAGACGTCATGAACTATTATTTTGGCGCTTACCTAACTAAATCAATGGGAACGTCAATCTTACGAGGGGACAGTAGAGGGCGATGAGCTGAGATGTGATCTGCCAACCCAATCCCAAAGAGCTGGTAGTAGACAAACCGTGGCCAACAATGAAAAACAAATATTAAAGCTATTAATTATGGGACGTCGTTTGGACCTTTGGGATTCAGAATTAATAAGTTAAATAACAGTATTCAACGCGTCAAATCAGCACTTGAATACGCACATCGAGATATAATTCCTTAACGTGTAGATAATGTATTCATGTAGTGGTTACCATAAGCAGACGAACAGTGGTTACACGATCACTTGTAATGCGTATGTCACAGGCACTTAAGCAATTATGTAAGACTACTGACCAAAAAACGACCTAAAAACTAGCTGGAAGATGTAGACAATGTTCTCCCCTAAAAATAGCCTTTAATTAGGTCCTGGACATTGTTAAGCTGGGAAAGCTGGCCAGAAAAAAGCTAGCTGATGGATGCCAAGAATGTATTAACCTTACAAAAAACTGAATGAATGGTTGAAAATCCGAAGACTTCAAGATGATATACACAGTATTCAAGGTAAGACAGACATTCAAAACATCCCACTTAAAAACAATGTTTTTTTGTTAAAAAAAACATTTTATGTTTGAACAAACAAACGTGTAGTCATTCAAAAAGTGAAGTGTTTGTTGAATACAAACAGTTGACATTTTGGGAAGTCGTGTGGTCCGCGGTACTCTTTTCTGGGTAGGAGGTTCTGCGTGTGGATCTGCTGGAGGGTGGAATTGGTTCTCGGTGGCATGGGGGCTGCTCTAATGGTCCTGTAGGATGTAGTAGACTGTAATTTCCTATGGCCACATCTTTCAATGTCTTTGTGAAGGTGGGGGCTACCTCTTTGTGTTCATAGAGGCAGTCCAGGTTTGGGGTAGTATGGTGGGCCAGGTGTACAATTGGTATCAGGGCACAGGCTCTGGAGAGGCTGGCGTTCATGCGCTGGATGTGGTTGGGTGGAAGTCTGTTCTCAGGAGGAGGGTGGACACCAATATTTTTGTGTTGGGACGCTGGAGGTGGCCACTCTCTCTTGCTGTGCCTGCAGGTCATTGGTCCCAGTGTGTATTATAATATGGTGATCTCAGCTGGGCCTTACTGAGGAGCTCTATTGCACTTAGGGTTGTGGGGCACCACATCTTTTGGTTTTTTGATCAGGGAAGAGTTTCTCTTGAGTAAATTTACCATTTAAACTCATCAGCAGGATGATGTTAGCCTGTCTGTCCTCAGGTCCGGAGGGAGTAGAGTGGGCCCTGGTAGATTTTGGGGCTGGGGTGGACTAGGGCCTGACTGGTAATGGTGGCGATATGGTTAGGGTATTGTGATCTAGTGTCCAGCTGGGTCTTTAAACAACAAGGTTCCCTCTGTCTGCCTTGCGGATGATGTTTGAGCGTGGTCACTTCAGTCTTATGGTTCTCCATGTCTCTCTGCAGCTGTCTCACCTCTGGTGAAAACTAAGTCAGTTCTCTCTGGTGTTTCTCAACTGTGCTGTGGGGTCACAGTCATCTTTCCTGTGTTCTGCCAGGTGTCTGTTTTAGGCTGTTTTGTGGTCACCTTCTCAATCCAATTCAGTTGCTTTATTGGCAGGAAAAACATTGTGTAAGTATTGCCGAAGCATCAATGTATACAATATACATTGTTCTAAAATAAACCAATAAACATTTGTGAGGTAATAACAAAAATATGTCATAGTAGAAATACCCTCAGGGGTTTGTTCAGTGTCTGTGGAGGAGCCTGGAGTGGTTCTTTATCTCACTCAGGGTGGGAAGGGCTTCTCTTAGACTGGACTTCTTTATGTTGGGCTGGCTCTTTTATTAAAATAATCACAGGTTGCCCTGCACTAAAATTGTCCCATTCTTGTAGAGGTTGACAGTTTTCATGACATTGTCTGGGTCTTATGTCTCTTTGATTGTGAATGTCCATCCATTACATATTCCCTGCCACTGGTGTCAGTGTGCAATGCAGTTGGCTCAGTCTCTGGTTTCGTCCCCAAAAGTTTCTGTTTGTGCCTTTTGCATGGATTTTTAAGACAGGTTTTGCTGTCAGTGTATCAGTTAATGGTCTTTGGTTATGAAATCCTTGAGCTTCAGGTGTTTCCCTGTTGATGGAGTTTGAGTCAAGGAAGTGCTGCATGCCATTGGTGAACCAAGTAGGCGCTAAACATATTCACTCTTTCTCTAAGTTGGGTATGTTAATTGCTAGTGGGCTTTTTGTTAGGGACAAATTACTGTCGATTTAGCCTTTCGACTTCATCGATTAGGTTGGTTTTAGCTAATTTGTCTCCACTTTTTTCAGATGAGCAGATGCAAAAAGAGCTTGTGCGTTTTTTAGAAATAGCTAAGGTTTTTTGTGTCCTGTCAGTATGGTTTTTCCCAGTGGAATCTGTGAAACGTGGTCTTTTTTCGTAGGTGTTTAGAATTAGACATGGGGCTTGTGTGGACATGGGCTTTGCTAGCACAGACAGTGTTTCACACCTCTCGCTCCCTCTCCCCCCCCGCCTCTCTCCCGAGGGAGGGGAGAGCAGAGGGGGAGTGAGGGGGGAGCGAGAGCTCTCCCCCCTCTTGTCCTCTCCTCCCCCCGTCAGTCAGGGAGGGGAGAGCAAGAGGGGAGAGCGAGGGAGGGGAGAGCAGAGGGGGAGTGAGGGGGGAGCGAGAGCTCTCCCCCCTCTTGTCCTCCCCCCGTCAGTCAGGGAGGGGAGAGCGAGGGAGGGGAGAGCAGAGGGGGAGTGAGGGGGGAGCGAGAGCTCTCCCCCTCTTGTCCTCCCCCCGTCAGTCAGGGAGGGGAGAGCAAGGGGGGAGAGTGAGGGAGATGGGACATTAAGAACACAGACAGCCCCCCCCAACCCCCCCATTCCCATACAACCAGACATATTTAATCATATTGTGGAACCAAATAACAGTGTGACTTATTATACAGTTAGTACCTGGGCCCCATCACAAACACCTCCAGGCAAAAATAAATAAATAAATAAAAACAACTTGTCAAGTCATTTCCAGGACAGGAAGACATTGAACTGACAGAGTTGGTGATATCAGCATGTCGTTCTCTTGGCTGTGAGTCTAGTCAAGCTCCTTGAGGAAATCATGGGTCTCTGGTCTCTTCCAGCTGTAGGTTGCAGTCTCCTACCCCGAGAGTTTCTGGGTACGAGAGGGTCAAAGGGAAGGAATATTTGAAGTAAGTACAGCACATTGTTCTAAACTCACTTTACAACGCGTTTCTCATTAACATGATATTCTCTTCTATTATTTAATGCCCTTTTAGCTCCACACTTGCACAAAGGTCTGGACCTGCTCAGTGGCCTGACACCAGACAATTTTTGAGGAATATTACTACACCTTGAAAACACCCTGCTGGCAAGACTGTCCTCTGTACGCAGGTCAGCAAGTGGGCTGTCATCCTGAAGGACCATGGTCCCCGTGAAGACCCACAAAAGGTTTGGGGTCAACCTTGACACAATGGTGAGTTACTAATACATTTGTGTTTTTTTATTTGTGGAGTGTTCAGTGCTGGGACTCTTACCTTGTTACTGATAAGATGCTCAATGTTTCCACAGGTACAACACTTGCATGTCTTCCATGGAGAGGTTGGCTGTTCATCAGGAACTCCAGAGATGGAGTCAGGCCCTTTACAAGCTGCAGTCAGGAGCACAGTGCACAATCAACCAGCAGCACATAACTCACAGTAGACATGGCAGGCTACACAATGTGGCAGAGCAGCCACATATCAGCCATAGCCACCTACACCCCTAATGGCTACCCCGCTGAGGGCCACCCCTAGGTTCCTGTCTGTCTACAGAGTATCATTACCTATGTGCTTCTCTATAGCTTGCTCTTTGGGGTTTTAGGCTTGATTTCTGTATGACCACTTTGATACAACTGCTGATGTTAAAAAGCTTTATAAAATGCATTGGATTAATTGACAGTCTTCTGACACTAATTGAATACAAATTTAATATTAAAGATTTAAGATTTGTTCCGTGAATTGTTCCACTGGTCTTCACTCACCACTTTTACACCGGGACAATACATGGGGTGCACAAAATGTTAAAACTGAAGATATTAATATCAAGGACCTAATAAAGAGTAGGGCCACCATTTGCCTCGGTCTTAATATTAAGGATTTATCTACCAGTATAAAAAGAGCCTAAATAATGTTTAGTCTAATCGCTCATTAGACATTTAGTTCATCGACTTGGGGAAGCACCAGTATCCTTTACATGGTTTCCACTCATCACAATATTCTTAAAGGCCAATAAAAACTAATGTACATATAAATGGTGGGAATTTCATCATGCGGTTTAGCATGTCAATGTAAATTATGTATATATAGGGGGTGAACAAAATAATGGTAACATCACATGGAAAAGGACTTTGAAGTAACTATATCACAATTACAAACACCTGCAGAGGTCACTTAGGTTGATTAGCAGTAAGCTGTAACAGCTATCAAAGAGGTATGAGAATTAGCACTTAGACATTTGAATTTTTAACACAACATGAGGCAATTAACAAAGTTCCTCAGAAGCCAAATAGTCGGTCTCCGAATTGCCAGTGCATTGGTCACAAAAACTCAAAATGTATTCAATGTCTCAAAAATCATGACTGCATATGCCTATGGAGAAATGTCTTCAATAAAAAAAGCTGCCATTCAGAAACGTCTTGTATCCAAGGGCCAAAGCACAACGCATAACTTGGTTTAAAAAAGCATAAGACTAGGGCTGCACGATTTGGATAAAACACGACTTTTTGCAGTTAAGTTTTCAAATACTTCGGTATAAACAGCGTAGACAACGTCACTTAAATAAGATCATAGAAATCATAGCCTAGTTTTTGAAACATTTAACACTTAACACCAATCGAATACTAAGTGATTGTTCACGAAGTTACGTTCTGGTTTCCACTTCCTGGAAGACAACAAAAAAAAACAGGTAAACATAAGCACTCAGTTCAATCAAAAAATACATTAATCTAGCAAAACAAATGAAAACATTATTTCGAGGAATATAACAGTTTCTTTGAGGTAAACAATACCACCAGTCTTAGTTTGAAGAAGGTTTGGAGAAGGTTTCCGCTTGTAATGCAGCTGTTGGGGCTCGGGACAGTTTCAACTCATGAAATTAAATTATGCCAATAATGCTAATTCCTAGATAGGCTAGAGAAGAATAATGGATTGTATGTTTTGAAAAATGACTCCATGGGCCTTCAAGAACAACTCAGGGTAAGCCGAATTTTACCTAAAGATGAGTCTTGGTCGAACTATGCCATTAAAAGGCTGGGCAAAAACGTCTCTTGTCAAAGGTATAATATATTCTCTGTTGACTACTTACCCAGCATGGGTTTGAGGGTTTCTCACTGTCAGCAAACATTTTCAAGAACACCGTTTTCCCCAGAGTACCACTAGCTATAAACAGACTGTCAACCGGACGTTCTGGACTTACTGAGATCATTTTTTTTGTGTAATATCATTGTTATTCGATGAACAATGTATAAATTATACCACGGTTTAATTAAATGCATTGTTATTCGGTAACTCACGAGTGAGCGTAGCTTTGAACGTAACTACAGTAGCTATTCAAACGACAACTTAACAAAACGTCCCGAGAGAAGTTAATTAAACCGACACTCATTAACGCTCGGCCAATCATGTTCTCGTGTGTATAATGGTTTCTACTTCCAATCCTCCGAGTTTGAATTTGATCGTCGCTATCAAAAGTTGTTAAACATCTGTTTTATTCCTAGCTTTTTCATGCGCGTTTTATTTGTGTAACACTAATGATGGCCATTAATTGGATAATTCGAGTCAAGTTGGTCCCAAGTTGATGCTTTTTTAGGATGAGTTCAGAGACTTCTTACGAGAAATAAACTATGTCAAACCTCGCATTTTAGGCGTATTTATTATATTTGGTTCATATCGTCATTATCTATTAGTAGAAACGTTCTCTTACCTCAGTTTGCCATGAAATTCCGAAGTGTTTCACATAGCTACTTCACGAAAGAGCGTGCTCTTGTTCTTGTTTTATATAGGATTCTGTTGGCGGATCGCAGTCAATTTTAACGTGCATATAACGCCACCTACTGTTCAGGAGTGTGGGGTCAGCCATGACAATGGGGTGTCAAACCGGTTCCACGGAGGGCCGAGTGTCTGCAGGTTTTTGGTTTTTCCTTATAATTGGTTCCCAGTTCAGACCTAAACAACCAGGTGAGGGTAGAAACTAACCAATTACTGACCTAATTAATCAATCAAGTACAAGGTGAAAGTGAAAACCTGCAGACACTCGGCCCTCCGTGGAACCGGTTTGAAACCACTCATATATTCTCCTGTCTAAACCGGTCTCCCTAAAAAAAGATACATCTTTACAGACCTCACTACTTCCAAATTCCCCTTCCCAAAATACCATCCAACCCCTGTCTCCGTTCCACCCTCTTTACTCCGTTGAACAATCTCTCTCCGCATCACACAACTCATAGTATAAAAATACATACTCCACTGTCTCCCCCACCAAACATCATACATCCCATTCCCATGCTTCTCTATCAATTTCAACAAAGAATTCAGTCCTATTTGACCCAGTCTCAGCCTTTCCATTGCTACTTCCTCTCTTCTATTCCCAAGCCCAAACATAATTCACTACCTCTGATACATTCTTTACACTATAATAAAATCTTCCCTTAGAAAAAGAGCATGCTGTCGCATTATATAATTATTTACCTAGCTAGTCCAGAATCAGACCATTAGCATGACTGATGCTAATGGTGGTGCAATTCCTTTAACATGGGCTGAACCAATGAACTTCCAGAGATTATTAATCTGAAGCAAAAAAATGGGACTCAGTCTTTTCATGTCATTCTTGAAGAAGAAAGCCCTTCTTTCCATTACTTGTTTTATTTCTCAAAACATCATCACAGAGAACTTATACACAATTATGTTCGCTGTGACAAAATGTTAGTATGGCCTGGTTTTCCACACCACATCACACATTGAATTTTAAACATCACATTTTTAATTAATGTAACAGTTTGCAGTCAAACTTTTGGATATTCTAATTATTTACAAATGGCTCTAGAATAAAACAAATAACAGAGCAGAAATAATAAGAATACAAAAAACAAGTAATAACTGGGCCAGAGCAGTAACTCCTTGTTTAATTTACAATCAATTCAGATACCACAAATCATTTCAGCACAATCAATACACAACAGAGCCTATCGTTTTCCGGCATGAACTGCTTGGTGCCTTATCAGATTGCTCAAAAAGGAGAAGTTCTTTCCGCACTGGGCACAGTGGAAACGTTTCTCCCCCGTGTGGACGCTCTGATGCACTTTTAGGTTGCTGGAATGGGAGAACTGTTTCCCACACTGCGCGCATCTGAAGGGTTTCTCCCCGGTGTGTACTCTCTGGTGCCTCTTTAAGCTGCACAGCTGGCTGAACTGCTTCCCACACTGGGCGCACTCGTATGGTTTCTCTCCCGTGTGGACCCTCTGGTGCATTTTGAGCTGGCACAGGTGAGGGTATTCCTTGCCGCAGAAGGTGCACCTGTAGGTCCTCACCCCCTCCGCCCCGGCCCCTCTGTCTTGATGAGTTCCAGTCGTGTCACCCAGATGTGCACTCCCCCCATCGAAATCCGCCCAGGCCGGGTACTGTTGCTCCCCGCTCCCAGCGGCGAACGTAGCAGCCGTGCTAGCTGTGGGGTTCTGAAAGGCGTCGAGTCGGCTGTCGAAAGAGCCGTTTATGTCAATGCCGTAGAACAGATTATCAGGCGAGTTCTGTCTTGCTGCTATCTGGACACGTGGGTGAGGATGATGAAGGTAAGTGTTACTGGAATGACCTTCAAGAAGCAAGGAATCTGCTTCACTATGTCCTCCTTGGGGACGCCTCTGTTCAATGATGTCACCTGGTCTCCACGAAGTGGACTCGTCACCACCATCCTCCTCATCAACTGGACAGGGGTCTATGACTATGAACTCAGACTTGACCTCTGACCCGCCCTGAGAACTCTCTTGTTCACTCCTCACCATCTGAGGAACAGGAGGCTCAGGAATCAACTTTGTGAGAGTCAAGGGGCCTTCCGTGACCGTCTTTGCAGCATAACTTGAACAAGATGGCCGCTCGGTCTCTGTCTCACTGCATTTTCGCTTCCGGGAAGTTCCAGGGAGATCGGTTATACTCTCTGGGTGAAGGTTGCACTGCTGGTCAGCAACAGGTCCTGGTCCTGTGTGTTGAGAGATCCCACTCTCAGGCTCCGGGTTTGACTTGTAGACCGTGTCTAATCTGTATTTGCTTCTGAGCTGCTCAGTAAAGTCTGCTTGATCACTGTCTGCCGAAATCTGTGTGTTTGGAGCTATCATTCTCTGACCACTTTTAGGCCCTGAGGAAACACCAAAATATATGTAGTCAGAACAATGAAGCAGTTAATTATGTAACTTCTTATTAACGCTGTCCATTCACCATTTCCTGGCATCTCCCCCAGGCCCTCTTTTTTCTTCCATGGTAGGAGGTCTCTCTCGTTTTTCGTAGTGAATTTAGCCTGAAAAAGAGGAGGAGGAATTAAGTTCACAGGTTCTGCAAAGCTCTCAAACAAATGCAGGTCTATTACTATTAGCTACTCCTAGGCTATATTACTGATTGATTCAATGTAAATGGTATTGTTGATACTGACTTAAGTAAAGGACAAAGGAAATCAAAGGTTTCTTTGTCATCAAAAAATTGTAAACTAAATTTGGACGGCCAACGTCCATTTTCTTTTCAAGGGAAAAGTTATTTCTTGCTTGGTTTCATGTGGAAGCAAAGTAAGAACATATTTGTACAGAACATATTTATTTATACTTATATATTTAGAATTGATAGGGTCAAGAAGCACCAGGAAGTTCTTTGAAAAATATTATTTATTGATGGAATTATAAGAATTGATAAACAAACAGCAATGGCCAATGGTCAAATCCGTACAAAAGAACTGACAGTTCTTCACTCTCACAGTACAAGTTCAGTATCTGCTATAAATTAAGTGTGAGGCACCCAGTATTATTAGAACACAACGACTATCAATCTCAAACAGTCAATGTAACTGATACTGTTGGTCTTAAAGAATCCATGGAGCAAAAAAGTTCTGTGCCGATAATGTAATTACAGGAGAGTCCCTAAAACCTTTATGTTCTTGTTTCAGCAGTCCATTGTTGATTTAGTCCCAAGATGAGCAGCAACCAGGTTTGTAGAACTTCAAAAAACATCTCTGACAACTGCATTTGTGTTTTGAAAGTTCTATATGTTGAAAATTGCTGACATGCAAAAATGTTAGAGACCGTATCAACAGTTGACTAATGAAATAAACACAGAAATAGATTTTGGGGCAAATTTTTTCTCAGCCACTGTAACGTATTATACCAATAGGAATAACCTGAACACATACGACAACGTTAGAACAGTAACGTTTCAAGTCATGATACTCTAATATCAGCTTTTTTTTTACACAGCAATCTATTGCATTGGTGTCAGTTATCAATGGTGAAGCTTCTGATGTCTTTTCAGATTGCTGGAGTGGGAAAACCTGCGACCGCACTGAGTACAACTGAATGGCTTCTCTCCAGTGTGAACGTTCTGGTGCATTTGGAGTTGGCTGGCGCACACAAAGCTCTTCTCACACAAGGTGCAGGCAAACGCACGCTTTCTAGTATGGATGACCGCGTGCTTCTGCAAGTCACTCTCATGGAAGAACTTCTTATGGCAACTCTGACAGCCGTACAGTCGTTCTACGGTGCCAGGTCTAACGTGCGTGCCCAGATTACTCGAGTGCGAGGAAGTCGCGGCGCCTTGTCTGAAATGGCCGACAGGAAGTGAGGTATGAGCCGTTTGTTGAGCTATTCTTCCTGGTATTTCAGAGTGCCTATGAAGGCTTGCCAACGGTCGCATTTGACTTTTGTCACCAATGGCGTCACCTGTATTTCCAGTGCCAAGAAGCCTGACCGTGTTTATGTCTGTGGGCCGGAAGCCGGAGGACACAAGCTGCGTGGCGTTGTCTCTCATCGAATCGGGGTGTGCGGGGCGCATTGCTGCTGCGTTTCTGTCAAACATTCCCACGCTCTGCCTATTCCCAGTCCCGCTGACTGCGATGTTAGATGTGCCTGCTTGACCCCACTGGAAATCTCTATCTACCTGTTGCCCACTGGATACAGAGTCAATCACTATCGTATGTTCTGACGAGGAACGGAACGACTTAGGAGAAAACCTGTGGCTTTCTAACCCTACACTTCTCAATTCTACCGCCGCGCTAGGCTGTGTTTCTGGGCCCGCCGACCCACTTCCTAGGTCCATTACCTCAGTGTGGCCAACGGAGGCGCCATCGTCGGCTGCCACTCCCTCTCTCCACACTTGGTTTAAAGAAGCTCTTAGGAGATTCTGACACCCGTTTGTGTCACTTTTTGTGTCCAGACTCTGTCTCTCTGCTCTGGGTTCAAATCCTGTGTGCTGCTGGGATCCCTGGTTCACATTGCCTGTTTCTGACTGGAGGAGGATGGTGTCAGATCCACTGACCTCCATAGCGGTGTTGCAGTTGTTGTCTCTGGGGCCACCGGGCTGGATGCTGGTGTCCTCCGTGGTCCCTGCAGCCTGTTGGGTGTTTAGCTCTCTGCTGTCCTCTACTGTTCTGGCTGGGTGGCTGGTCCTAGAATTCTGGTCATCTGCTTCCCCCTCCACCTTGATGATGAGCAGATCTGGTTCCTCTTCAGCTGTGTCTGTTGATTGCTGATGGGGTTAAGTTGGAGAGATGTGAATATGACAGAGCAGACACGACCTACTGAATAGAATAATCATAGTGAAAGTCACAGTAGTTGCCTTGTTACTGTGTTATAATCTGCTATGTGGCGGAGGATTAACGCACATAAGCGCCGTTCCCCCAGCTTTTTAAAAAAAAAATGTGTTCTAACTTTTCCAAAAAAACTCATTGAAAGCATATGGAGCGTTACCTTAAGCAAACGTCAATCACTTTTTACCTACGTTTTCTATACCACTACATCACTGATGTATGGTGGCATACGTGACCTCATCCAAATGGAAGAATCTGAGACAAACGAGTGTATGACAGCGGGAAATAGGCAATTAAAGCCAGGACTTACTTCATCTCTTGAAGGCTCCATGTGCTTTGAAGAGACATCCTCTTGGTCCACATCGATGGGCTGTCTGTCTCTTTGAATACTGTTGTTTCCAAAACTCCTGCTGGAAAGTCTAGCTCTACTTTGCCAAGTTGGTCCTGAAATAAAAAATAGACTTTATTAAGTTTTTTGTATTCAGTTCGACCCAAACCGAAAAATTGTGTTTTGCAAAAAAACATATCATGGCCTAAATTTATCATAATTGAGCTGTATGTGCTGCACAGATGTCCGCAAGCTAGGCTATGATACTTTGTACATAATGTAAGTGTTATGTTTACTTTGTGGGATGGTGTCAAATTGAAGAGGATCATAACTTAAGCTCTGTGCATTCTGAAATTCACCACCACCAACCTGTCGTTGTTGCCTCTCGATTATGTCTGTTAAACAGGCGAATTCCATGGAACCGATTGTGGACAGACCCCTCGGAAGACTTTGTTCTCTCAGCTCGTAACCGCGCTAGCTGAAGTTCCATCAATTTGATTTTTCTCCGGAGAAAGTCGTTTTCCTTGTGGCTTTGGGACATTTCCAGCTGAACAACGGCATAACCGTCGTCAACAACTTTGCAAATTTCGGCTACAGCCGCGTTAGCTAGCACCTCCATGATTGATGCTATCTGCGCCTGGAAATCCACTACGGAACCCGACATTTTCCCTGAATGTTTTTGTCTCCTTTACTGATATGAAAAGTCTGTGTTTTCTATATTAAAATAATATATCGTTGTCTATCTAGCTATTAAAATACGAACAATAATAGCGAAAACTAAAGGTTGCTAGCTAGCATTGTGAGCTAGTGAGATTATTTTTCCTTCGCCTGATCATCACCCTATATTGTGATTATTTGCTGGACTGTAGAAATGTATGAATAGCGACACTTACTGGACAGGAGTGCTCCACGATTCCAATGTTGGCGTAGCTATGTGATAAAGTAGTAGCAGCAGGCTCTAAGGGAAACTTTGGAAATCTTTTATAAATTAAGCATTTCAGAATGAACAAACGACACATTTCATTAATTCGTTTTATTTATATTTTTAAAACAGTATGACAGACTACTTAGCTTAATATCAGTCTGATAGTAAATACATATTCAATAGGGTTAAGAGGCAAATGGAAATTAACTGAATAATTCTTAATTACGTTCATTCACAACAACACCTATACAAATTCATAAGGATTTTTAAAATCTACAAATTCATAAGGATGTTTAAAATCTTTAAGATCTTCAATCTCTGGTCTGGATGTGTGCTGAGGAAAACCGCTCTGGGTATAAAGGTTTCAGTTTGCCTCTGGATGCTGATTTCATGTCAGTTTGGTATTTCGGGCAGCCCAACATCCTGCGGCCTGCCGCCAGTGTGGACAAGGAGGTGCCTCTTCATGTGTCCGGACTGGGTGAAGCACTTCCCGCAGAAGACGCAGTGGAACGGTTTTTCCCCGGTATGAACCCTCTCGTGCATCTTCAGCTGGTGGCTGTGCGAGAAGCGCTTGGCACAGTGGCTGCAGCCGTACGGCTTCTCGCCCGTGTGCACCCTCATGTGTCTCCGCAGGTACGCCGGCTGGGGGAAGGGCTTTCCGCAGAGGTTGCACCGGAGCTGCCGCTTGGCCGAGCGAGACGTCAGCTGCTGGAGTGGCTTCTCCAGGCCCTTCGACGATGAAGCCATGCCTCGGTTGAAATTCGGCGTCGGAGCTTGCCCTCTATGGCCAACCTGGTGGACAGTAACTCTTGGGGATGAAAAGCTGTTTCGACTGGACAGTCCGTTGAAATCGGGGAACTTGGTCCTCAATCCTACAGTTCGGCCTTGCTCTGCGGTCTGAGTGTCAGAGGGACCCTTTGTCTGTTCAGAGTTCATTCCCCCTCCTCGGCTGTTCAAAAGCTGCCGGCCCTCTGAACCGAGTTCTCCAGAGGTTGCGTCTTGCCCTATTATACTCCATCCTGTACTCATTTCTGCCTCTACTTTAATGGGAACCGAGTCCACGAGTACCACATCAGGGACCCAGTCCAGAGAACCCGAAGTGGGTATGCAGACCCCAGGATCACCAGGCTCCCCTCGCCTCTCTTGGTGTGCAGACGGCTTTAACAAATCTGGCCCAGAATTGTAAGGATCTTTCACAGTTCGGCGGACTGTCTCCTGGCCCCCCGTCCACTGAGACAGGCTGTATGCTATCGGTTGATTATCAGTTTCCCAGTTCACACACTCAGCAACCTGCGGGTCCTGTCTTGCTCTGTTATACTGTGACGTTTGATGCTGGAATGTCGGGTTTTCAGATTCTATGCCCAGTGAAGTGTCAGAGGTTTTGCATCCGTTTCCTTGCTGGTCTATAAGCTTGGTGGTTTCAGTTGATGAAGAAGCACCTGGCTCTGCCACAATCATGTTATCTGTTCTCTCCTCGACTGGCTGGACAGTCACTGAAATATGAAGCACAGAATCAGCATCCTAACAGTGACAAATTATTCTTCCTATACTTTCTTATACTGCAGTAACGACCGAAGGGTTAAATCAACAGTGAAATTTGCATACATTTGATAAATTGCTTACTATACCTTCTGTTCTGCTGGTGTCAAGCTTCTCTGTTTTGATAAGAGGTGCCTCGTGTACATCTTCCATCTGTGTTTTGTATATATTGTAAACATTTCATTAGAATACAATAAGAGAATTTGAAATACGCGGGGGGAAAAAAAATAATTCTGCCATTACTAACCTGCATTCCCCTATCCTGGTTGGCGACTTCCTGGGTAAAGTGGCCACCTTCACTGTCGGTAAAACGATTCTCCGCTGAACCAGAAAACAAAAACCTTATTAAACATTACACACTATTCGTTATTTTAAATGTGGTGGAAATAAGAAACAAACACCTACAATATCCATGTCCGCCAGTCGACTTTCCTTCCAAGCTTTCCTTTGCCCTGGCAACATGATCGTTGTCCACGCGCCTGTGAACCGTGCGTCGTAGGGCTCCAAATCTCTCAGCGCTTCTTCGGGAATTCTGGAATTTTGTCAAGAGCAGCTTCCTCCGAAGGTTGTCGATTTCTTTCTGGCTGTTACTGATTTCCAAACGTAACGTAGCATAACCGTCATCTACAAGTTTGCAGATTTCTGCAACGGCTGTATTCGCCAAAACCTCAACGATGGAGGCCAACTGAGCATGAAAGGCAACGGTGTTGGACATATCCTTGGCAAGTGAAACTATATGTAATAAACCTATTAATACTAATTTGCATTGCAGTGTTAAGTCAAAGTGTTTAGACTTCCCACAAACTGCAGCTAGCTAGCTTTTTCTTGTTTTTGTTCTAAAAACAATGTCGCGTACATCCTGAATAGTTTTTCAAAATAAAGGTTGGTTCAACTCGATACATGTGTTATTAACAACACTGCCACCTACAGTATTATCTTGTAGATGCTCTTCAAAAAAAACATCTAAAGATTCTCCTCAGAAAATAATCGCTTTACTATGTAACGTGTCATACCTTCAGTTAGAGAATCAACCTGCCTTGGTACATGCTTTCACTATTTTTCGAGCTCTTAACATCTGCTTTTGAATTAAACAATATCTCCAGGTAATAAACCTGCCCTGTAATTTGACTGACATACTGTAAAAGATAACATCAAGTATCAAATTAGTAACGCCCATACGCTATGTACACACAAGATATTGTACCAATACATGCAAAATGGGCTACATGCACATTGGATGGCTTACAGAATAATGTACACCGCATACAAGGTTCGGTCTTATTTTTCACATTATTTTAATCCCAACACTAATGACAGAAAAAATAACCTAATTTATAGGAGGCTTTTCCGATACTTATCTCCTACATCGATTACAAAGAACTTCTGCCCACACTTCCTAACAGAACCGGTTGCATGTATGACAGCTCAAGTCCACCTCAGCATCATTGCAGGATAAAGATCTGGGCTTTGACTCAGGCATTCCATTAGTCTTTGTCTTTATTTCCGTTCTGTCGAAAAATAAAAAATTAGCGGCAGGGTAGCATTGTTAAGAGCGCCGAATCCCTAAGCCGGCAAGGTAAAAAAATCAGTGCCTGAGCATGGCAGTTTACCCTAATTGCTCCTGGGTTGTCATTAAAAATGACTGTGCTTTCAATCATACTCACCTGGTATAACTTATCTGTTCAGAGCAGAAGCCTGTTCAGCACTCAGGGGTCGTCAAACAAACTTCAGTAGTACATTCATACATGTTTTTGATAGGTCCGTTGTGCCCTTGTCTGCAGGCACTGACATGTAACACAGGTAGTTTCAGTCGGCTCTTGGGCTAAATTAGATTGGACTGTCGGGCTATCCTAGACGGTGATCTAAAATGATCTCCATTTGTGAATTATCCTTTGGACAGTGCCATGACGTACCTCCAATTACTTGGATTTCTTTCCGAATAAGGAACTAGCGTTTAAATTTACAGTATATTCACAGTATAATATGTTTACAAAAGGTAATTTAAGAAAGTAATTTATTCATTAAAATGACCTCTGTTAGTAGTGCTGAAATACTGACATCCAAATGGGTGGAAAAAAATAGCCTACTTTTCAGGCATGATGACTTCCTTACAGCACCGTAGTACACTAAAACAGGGACCTGTTTTGGTTGTTGAGCACAACTGTTGTTAATAACATTAGAAGCCACCCGTTTTGAGACACTAAAGCGTGATGAAATAAAGAATGGATCACCCCTCTTAGCCCCTTATTGCAAGAACAATGTGCACTGTCCTCTGAAGCCTCTGCTTCACAACTGGTTGTAACCCAACTTGGGTTACAACCAGTAAAGTATTAGTCAAGGTGAATCACAGCAATGACAATGCCACTGAACAAGGTAACAGTCTGAAAAAACATAAATTTTATGATTGTCCTGAGTATTAGCTAAACAACTAAAAGCCTTCGTGGTACTTTGTCTCATCTCATAAAACGTTTTGTATCATCGTTCAGTCATCTATAACCAAAATGTACGGTCCTCTCTTTTCAGTTACTGCCGGGATTCAGGATCAGATCTCTGTAAACGAAACACAGGACAGGACAGAATATTTTTAGACACACAACAGAATATATGGAATATAAATTCAATGTGAATAACCTGAAGCGTATAGAAAACAGACAAAATTTGAAGGCACTTGTGAGCGGTGTTGACATACAAGTTACTATATCTAGAACAGTTTATGGTACATGGTATGATGTATAAAAATCTGTCTCCCCAAAAAATTGCCATTGTCCCATAGACATTCAGACTTTAGTAGTCGTGTTTTCTAACCTTCCCCGAGGAGTACTTTGTAATGATTTCATTTCTCAAGATGGTGCGAAAGGTCCTACAGACAAGAGACAGGTTCCAGTAGGCTCTCTTTCCATCCACACGCAACACATCCCGGAAGATCCACAGCAGTGACTCTAAAGGCAGCTGCAAAGAGGGAATCGATTCAATACTGTTTTAGTTGCCTATTTGGATAGACTGTGTTTGTCACTGAACAATCTGCTAACTAAGCAGTGGCATTATTCAAAATACTGAATCATTTTCAGTAGCATCATACACAGAGAACTAAACATAAAAGACAAACAGGTTTCAAATGCTTCAATTTGGAAAGCTGCGAATTGAAGTCCTGTACTGACCTCCAGGAGATGAGGTTTCCCCAGGCCATGGTACCTGTGAGGATTCTGGCAATACAGGAAAGACATTAGTGAGTGGCTCGCGTCAAAAGTACGGGTGCACGTCCTCAACTGTGTAGACTAGTTAAACCATATATTCCAATGGACTGAATGAATCGTACAGAATACTGATTTAAGGGGTTCTAATTCTATTAATTCCATCTAACTGCCATGTGAATAGGCAAGGGTTTTCCTAGGCTACAAGAGATGGAAAGTGTCAAGAATAATTCAAGATAGTTCAATGAAGCGGTCTATACACCCAACCATCAGTGCTCTACCATTCCAATCTGCACGGTCTCGCCTTTGAAGTGCTGGGACGCCAGGTCCGTTTCCAAAGACAGGCGCGTGCTGGCGTCCGAGAAGCTGATGCCTTGCTCTCCTCCCACATCGATGTCCAGGAAGAGGTTGGTGGTGCCCTCCTCTCCGCACCTCTCTCGCCTCCCTGTGACCTGTGTCTCGGTACGAGCGGAGCAGAGCACTGAGCTCTCGACCACCAAGAGGCCTTGCTCCCCAAGGTACCTGTCCAGGCTTTCCTGGAAGTCCAACGGCGTCACGTGGACTCTGTGCTTCCTCTTCATGTGCTTCTTGAAGTTCTTCTTGTTCAGCCGGATGCCACAGAGGTCGCACTGGACCCGGGTCGGGCGGCGCCAGGGAGGCACGTCCGTCCTGGTGTTGGCCAGGTACCTCCTCAAGGCCTCCTCGTTCTCTTCGGCGACATACTCGGCGTGGTGCTTCCGTCTCATGTGCACCTTGAAGTTCTTCCTGTTCAGGATAATGCCGCAATGGTTGCACTGGATCTGCACGGGAACCGGGTCCCTTTGGAGAGGCTTCTGTCCCTTTGTTCGCTCCGTCTCAATCCGTGGTGTCGGCGGGCCGCTGTACACTTCAGGGGACGAGGGTTCGGAATCCAGGGTTGAGGGACGAGCGACGAGACCGTGATCGGCGGAATTTGTTGTTTTTTCAGTCCGAGTTGGGTCTGTAGTTAGAGTTTCAGGAGCAACTGATGAGCTCGGCGGGTCGAAAGGTCCTGGGCTTGTCCTTTCGGGAACGTCGGATGAGATTGGTTCGACAACAGGCGTGGATGATGTCGGGGCGAGAGCACTCTGGCCCGGAGAATGCTGTTCCTGGAGTTGCATGGTGGCAGAGGAGGTTTGAGCTTCCACACGGGCAGTCTGGGTATGCTTTCTGCAAGCTTTGAAGTGTTTTATGAATAAGTCTTTTCTGCTTACTAAATGGTCACAATAAGTGCAGTGGTAATGAGGTCTGTCTCTGCACGTCAGTTTGCAGTTGTATACAACATACTCTGAAAGGAAAGGATGAACAAGGAAGAACTACAGTATTAGATAGTGACTTTGAAACATCGAAATCCTTCAATTATATTTGACAAAATATTTAGCTAATAAGCTATGTTGTCGTGGTCACTGTTCATACACCTAAACCGAATAACTAAAACAAGGAATTATCGATTAGACAGATTAAGCCATTTCTGTAATGCTAGGCTTTTCAAAGTTCCCCCTCACCGTCGTTCTGAACAGCACTTCTAAGGTGGCTCTGGATGTGAGGGACGACTCGGTGAAACTCATTGGGTTTGAATGCAGATGGTTGGCAGAAAGGGCAGTGGTAGAGGGAACAGCATGTGGTGCATGGTTTTATCTTGGGAGTTTCCCCAACCCTGAAACTGGTAATATGTTGCTGTACAAAACACGCGAAGAAAGAAAGAAGTAATGAAGAGGCAATGGTCAGTCAACACAGTGAAGCTCAAATTCTCCCACTATTCAGAAACACTTTGCCCTTTGCATTGCATACATAGAAATAACGATGACTTACACATTAACATATCAGAAAGCCATGTCTACCCCAGACAAAATGTTTCTGTAACCTAAAAACCTGAACCATTTTTATTACCTTTCTGGGTTTGTCACAGGAACCGATGATGGGCCCGGCTTTTTCGATGCCGCTGCCAAAGGGGCGAGGAGCGAATACCGTGGGAGAATCCGTCGGTGTGGGGGACCCAGCCTTACCAGTTGGTGCTGTGGACACTGCTCTCCACAGAGAGTGCTGATTACCAGAGACACCCTCCACCTTAAAATCCCTACCTGTAAAAGAGAGGTGGGGGGGGGGGTGAAATAGAGTTCGGGGGGTTCATTAGTCGCCAGCGTTCTGTCCAACTCCCCCCTGCTCCCTTTTGAAATAGCCCGGAAACAGGCCGCTGTTTCACAATGTTATTTTAGCAATATGTGACACATTCACGCAGGTTGCTTGGTGTGCCAAATCAAGTGTGATTGGAAGGCAAATCAAGTGACAGATCAGATGCCTTGTATTTAGACCCTCTCTAAGGATGTAATAGTCTAAGTCACTGTCCCGAATTGTCACAATCACATCCAAGGCCGACTCCAGGAATAAGCAGTCGCTTAGGGCCCCCGACCGATAAGGGAGCTTAGGGCCCCCAAAAGGCTACAGCCAGCACTGATCACACCAAGTGCATGCGTTTATTGTCATAAGCGGAGTGCAAGTGTTGTCATAAGTCCGACTATGTTGTTTGAGATCAATTGTTTTGTACTGTGTTATAGAAATTATTTATTTTCAATCAAATTTATTTATAAAGCCCTTTTTACATCAGCAGTTGACACAAAGTGCTTTTACAAAAGACATTTTCAACTTTCATATAAAGATTTACTCAACATCTGTAAACAGCCACTTACAAACCAGTTGTTAGCTTACCATATTCATCTTCCACGATATCCACAGCATCGGCATTGGTCGCGGGTGAATCGCAAGGACTAGTGAGAGACGTCTGCTGCCTGCCACTCATCGACCTGTTCTTCGACTCCGCAAGGTTGAGTTTCTCCTCCAGCATTTTGATTTGCTCCTTACTTTGAAATACTTCTGCACGTAACGCTCCACAGCAATCCTCCACTAACTTGCAAATCTCTGTTACTGCAGAGCAGGCTAGCATGTCCATGACTGAGCTGATCCGTTCATGCAAAAGACGCGTTTTCGACATATTAAAAATGTATTTTTGTGTAACCTCTCACTAATACTGTCGGTATAGTATTTTAACAACTTTCAATGTTTCCAATACAAGTTTTTGGAATCAACGTATACAAAAAAATAGCAACACATATAAGAATAGTTGGTTTTGTGGCTATTAATGTTCCGCCATCTTTCCAAACAGCGTCCACTCAGCGCGTGCGCGTATCCGTTCAGACAGATACTAAGAAAATTAGGCAGCGCCACCTTCAACGTGGAGACTAATCCTCGAGGGTTATAAGTTTAATAGTAACAACGTGGTACGCATTTTATTAAATGTTCCGCTATGAGCTGTACTTAAACACATCGCGGAGTGCCTGGACACAAAGTTTTGCTGTGATATATTGGCAATATATAACATACATCTGAGATGCCTAGATGCTTATATAAACCAGTTACCAGTGCAAAAGCAGCAGTAAAAAATTGTCATATCCGTGTTATATGGTCTCTTACAAACATTTTGGTTGGAATCCTAAATGCTGATTGGTTGATTGCCGTGGTTTATGAAACCCGATGTGACCCTATAGCAAGGGTATGATATCACAACCGTTGACCGGTAACCGTTTAATACGAGCAATAGGGCATCTCAACGAGTTTGTGATGTACTACCAATATACCACGGCTAAGCACTGTGCTCAGCCACTCCATGGGGAAGTGGGAATTTACCAGCTAGGCTGGCAGATCCACATTCTCCTCCCTAATTTTATTTTGAATAAAGAGGAGTCTCAAGACTTTTCTGTGTCATCTCCAATCTTTTTTTGCCCCTTTATGTGCTGTCAACCAAAAGCACCATATCTTATGTTTTCTTATTGATCCTTTCCTGGCCCAGAGAAGATTGTAGACAATACTGCCATTTTCCAGTAAGTACCAGCCAACACTAGTCATACAATACTTCAACGTTTATTAGATGAAACCGTTTGGGAAACGTACAATAAAGTAAAAGAATGATTACATTTGAAATGGCAGTATCTTTGCCATTTGGGAAACACATACAGTGAATAGTAACAGAAAGCAGTTTTCAAGGCCATTACAAAACAGGTGTTGAGCAGGTAACATCTTCATGTGGTAAATGGTCTGCGGCTGACTGGATTAACCATAAAATGTCATCTTGACTAACAGCGATAGTTGTTCACACAGATGAATGGAAATTGTGTGCCACATCCTGAGTTCCTCCAGCCCAGGCCCGCTACAAAAGGAAAAACAAGGGCAAACTTAGCAATTTATCTGCCATATTTAACCTTAAAACTACCTGTTTGAGGCTTGAATATTTTTTTTAGATAACGTGAAAATATTATAAAAAGCAGCACATACTAAAACACAATCCCCTTATCACCACCAGTTATGTTTTTAGACTAGACTGACAAACAAATGTATATTGATTTTATATTGATGCGGTAACATTGACAACATTTGGGCTGATCAAAAGTATTACTCTGGTGTCAAACTCACACCCGTCTGCAGTCAGAGGGTTAACCAGTCCTTCAGTTCTGTTACCAGGCTATCTGTCGCCACTCTTCAGGTAACATCTGAAGGTTCATGTCTTACCCGTGGACTGCAGGTACATGCAGGAACTGACAGTCGGAGAGCTCTGGATGTTCCAGTTGGTGTAGTACATTCCTGAACGGTCGATCCACAGCCAAGATCCCTGAGTTATAAGAAATAGTAACAGGACTTAGCTACAGCTACACTACTGACCCATACCACTTGCAGATCTGATATCATACCTCACTGCATGAAGACAATATAAGAACAGAAGCCATGTATGCATAGGGCCCAGAACCTTTCCTGGCCATGTGATCTGAAGAGAAAACTATCGGACCCCTCAGGACAACACGGCATCAGAAATATCTCTGGTATTGGGTGTGCTGTGATGCACTCCGTGCTCATTGAGACTGTTTCTCTCACCTGCAGGTAGAATCCACCGATCCAGGCAGATGCTCTGTTGGCTGTTCTTGTTATCTGTTGCAGGTAACGGTACTCAGAGGAGGAGCCAGTGGAGGCCAGACTGGCCCCAA